>ML220185.1:0-43822 GCA_004786065.1 Ascodesmis nigricans | reverse complement strand
CACATCCTGTTGATTCTGCTCCGTCGGTACTGGGTTGTTGGTCGGGGGTTGAGTGGTGTCGGTCGGGGTGGTCGTCGACGCGTTCTGTTGGGCGGGGGACGCGATTTCCACAGCGCTTTCGCTGGACCTGAGTCTCGATTCTTCAGCAGCTCTCTTCCGGGCGACAGCGATGGATGGTAGGCCGGTAGGTCCGAAGGAGTGATCGAACAGGCTCGCGAGGCGGCGGGGGGGGGTTGTGGTCGCTCGGGCGGGCGTTTTTCTGGTCGGTGCCATGGTGTGTTGAAGTGTGTCGTGGAAGGAGACGGTGTTTTTGGCCAGGATTGGAGAGATTTCAAAGACTGGTTATAGGACTGTCTGTAAAGCAGACAGCATCAATTTGCTCGCATGGCCAAGGGGTAAGGCGTCGCACTTGTAATGCGAAGATCGGTGGTTCAAATCCGCCTGTGAGCTTCTATTTTGACTTTTTTTTTTTCTTCGGTGCATGCGCTCTCTTTTTTTGTCGAGGAGGCTCTGTAGTCTCGCTCCACACCTTTTTCTCCATCGTGTCACCTCTTTATTACATAATTTGAAATTGATAGTTGTATGGAACGTTATTTTTATTGTGGTTTCGTCGAGGTCAATGCTTAGCTCAGCGTCGTCATCACGTTGAGTGCGCCCGACCTCAACCTCCTTACTCTATCTATTCAACACACCACCCTCAGGTACTTTTCGCATACCTACTCCTCCTCCGTATCCTCTGCCCATACTTGAAAAAAATCCACATCCCGGGCGCCATCACGACCGTCACACCACCGACCAAACACCCCGCTCCTCTAAACCCCAACTTCTCATACGCCTGCTCCTCAAACAGCGGAAACGCACCCGCAAAGCAGCTCCTCACAAAACTATTACTCGCCAACGCGGACGCCGCATACAAAGGATACGCCTCCACCAGATACGTGAAAACCGACGAAAACACCAACAGCGTCCCGAACGCAAAGAACCCCGAACCGATGATAGGCACGATCGGGTGTATCGAGGCCGAGGACGTGCTAGCGAACCAAAAGATCCCGATGGGCACGAGGAGGGACCCGATTACGCCGGAGGGGAGCCGGAATTCCGGTTGCGGGCTGCCGTGTTGCGTCGAGAGGTGGATATAGATACGCCGCCAGATGGGGTCGGTGAATACCGCGAGAATCATACCGACGAAGAGCCCGAGGAAAGTGAGGCCGATTTCGGAGAGGCCCATGTTGTGGAGGGTGCCGAATGTGCGCGGGAAGGCTTGGAAGAAGAGGTAGAGGACGCCGAGGAGGATGGCGGTGAAGATGCAGAGGAAGGTGAGCATGGGCTCCATGATGAGGAGTTCGAAGGGGCGCGTGCAGAAAGTTGCGATCGTGTGCGGGATTGACCGCGTGGAGAGTTCGATGGGCGCGTGGTAGCGTGGGTCGACGGTTTTGCGGAGGTGGTGGGCATGGTGCCGGAGGAGAACGGGATGGTAGGATTCCGGGACGAGGAAGTAAAGGCCCAGGAGTTGAAAGCCGGACCAGATAAGCATGACCCAGAAGGTCCAGCGCCAGGAGACGTGGTCGTTGATGAAGCCGCCTGGGGGTGTCAGTCGCCATTATTTCCACCTCCATCTCCATATTCGTCTCCCACTCCGGATATCAAAGACAACATACCAATCAGCGGCCCAACCTCCGGCCCCAAAAACGGCGACCCACTATACACCATCATCGGCGCGCCCAATTCCTGTCCCTATACCAAATCAGCCCAATCCCTTCATCGTTTCATCCCCCTCCCCCACTCACCTCAAACATATCCCCGACCCCAGCGCCAGCCACACTCAAAAACGCGCTCCCGGCGACGCCTCCCAGAAACCTAAACGCCAGCATCACGCCCATATTCGGTGCGAGAGCACACGGGACCAAACACACGGTAAAAACCGCAAACGACCCGACATACACCGGTCTCCTCCCAAAGAACTCTGACAGCGGCGCAAGAAACAGAACCCCGACTCCGAGACCGAGCACGAAGAGCGTGAGGCCCAGGACTGCGATGATCCGGGGGGTGTTGAACTCCGGGATGATTTGTGAGTACGTCATCGTGTAGATGCTGGAAGTGCAGGTGACGCAGAGGGAGGATGCGGAGAGAGTGAGGGTGCTGAGCCAGCGGTTGAGGGTTGGGCGGTGGAGTGCGGAGTGCGGGGTGGTGAGGACGAGGAAGGGGTCTGCATCGTCCTTTTCGGAGTCGTTGACGTTGGTTTCGGGGTCATCGTGGGCGGTGATGGTGGGTGTTCGTGTGCCAGATGAGACGCTTCCTTTCTCGATATCAACATCGACATCCGCCGTAGCATTGCCGCCGGAAATCGTCTGCTCCGACTCCATTCTCAGCTCCTCTCTATCGTAGTCGTAGTAGAAGTAGTCGTCGTTGCTCTCTCTCGGAGTATTCGAGATCCAACGGTTACTGGCCAATTGCTACTTCGTCGTGATGCTACTTCGTCGTGATGCTACTTCGTCGTGATGCTGCAACTCTCCGTGACTTCACCTCCCTCACCTCCGTCCGCGGGCGCGACCTTATACCCCCCATCCTCACCCCAATTTTTCCGAGCCCCACTAACGCGATCCACGCCTCCCGCATGCTGGTGCCAGTCTTGATTGCCAATGATTGGCGGAACCTGTCGTCCTCGTCTCTATCAAGCCTAGCCCGGGCGAGCTCGCCATGGTTAAGCTTAAGTTTGACGACGCCGGCGGTTGGACGCGGTAGGTCGATGAGACGCAGGCGGCGGATTTACGGTCGGGGATGGGGTGCCGGATGTTCCCCGGAGCTTTCAGACTCGAGGGGTTGCCGGTTTGGGAATAAAAACGATGGAGTTGATGGGGTCCGTAGAGCCGTATATCCGCCGGTGAAGTCGAGTCCACCAGCATTTATGCCGTCGCTGGAGTAAGCAGTTTCCGTATTTCCTGAGTACCGTATATCCACTGATTCCAGCTTACGTGAAGTGTCGTCGCGGTTTGTAATCCCGTGAACGAAAACAGCAATAGCCTCGAGAAGTCGAGAAGTCGGGTTGTTGATGGCGACAACTCGTGACAACATCCCGAGTCCTCATCCACGCGTGACGTCACGTTTTCATCCTCACTGCGTCGAGTGGAGGAAAAATCATCTCTCCGCCGCCGCCGCCGACGCTGGAGCGCTGGAGATATGGTGTCGGTAGGTAACCGGTGGCGCATACTGGAGTACTTTACTCTACCTAATACCTATGTTTGTGGGCTTGAGGAAGTGTACCGCCCACTGCACCACCCAGGTAGGGAAATACGGTTGCGAACCTATGGATCGGAGGTGATGTGACCTCGACACCGTTCGCCCTCGCCATGTGCAGCGTCAACGTCTTCAACTTCTTCATCCTACTCCACAACCACAGACAAGTCAGCGTATGTGCTCGACATTGCCTGAAGTCGCGGAGTGTCCTCGTATGTACCTCGTGCAGGTGAGGAAAAAATATCGCTGGGAGCGCATGCATCGGAGACACCACATAGCGAGCTGAGCGATGACCCGCAACAGCTCTCGATAGCTCGAGATCATGGCGCGGTCAATTCATGGTACTGCAGGTCGAGATCCGATGTGATACTACACATGTAGTGTGAGTGCGCATTGCCAGTGGCAATTGAAGGATCCGACAGAGCACAGGTGTATATCGCGGGAGTCGAATCGGAACTTGAACTTGAAGCAGAATTGTGTGGTCGTGATTCTGTTCCCTATTCCCTTTATTTCTTAATCCCTATTCCTAACCGGTTTTATTTTTTTATCCTTTTATCCAGAAGCTATAGAGTAGTAGTTTCCAGTAGACTATCCCCGTGTAGTAGTGATATTATCCAACCCGCCGTGAACCAAAGCAGATATTCCGTAAGCCGCATCCAACCGTGACCAAATCGAGACCGAACTAAGACCGTGAAGAAACGAAACGAAACGAAATCCAAACGCCAGGTAGTAGTAATAAGTAGTATCCCCATTCCCACCCGCAAACCCCGCAAACCCCGCAGAAACGAAACAAAAAAAAACCCCCCGACCGCCACCCCATGGCACATCCCAAGCTGAACCCTCGCAACACTCCCCACTACGCTCCCAGCAGACCCCCCACGCCCTCCCACCCCCTCCTCCTCCCCTCGCCCATAAACGCCTCCCCGACCAACCCCCTCTTCCTCTCCTGCACCTCCAACACCCTCTCCTCGACACTACCCCCTACCACCAACCTCCACACATCCACCCCTTCTTGTTGCCCAATCCTATACACCCTATCCACGGCCTGCTGTTCCACCGCTCCCGCCCACCAAGAATCACATAGTACGACCTGGCTCGCCATCGTCAAGTTCAATCCGACGGAACAGACGGTGAGGGAGGCGAGGAGGACGTTGCAGGTGGGGGAGGTGCGGAAGCGGGTGATGGAGGCATCTCGCGAAGAGGGGGAGAGGGTGCCGTCGATGCGGGTGAAGGGGATGGAGTGGGAGTGGAGGTGAGGAGTGAGGAGGGTGAGGAAGGTGGGCCATTGGGAGAAGAGGATGGTTTTGCGGTGGGGGGATGAGGCGGCAGTGGAGAGGAGGAGGTGGAGGAGGGTGCGGATTTTTGAGGATGGGGGAGGGGGGGTGGGGGGCGCGGTGGGGGCGGGAGGTTGGTTTTCGGGTTTGATCGGTTCTGGTACTTGTTCGTCTTTGATGTCCGGTTTCTCTTCCTCCCGGTTCGGTGCTTCGTCATCCTGATCCTCAGCGGTCTTGATTTTCTGCGAGTCCGCCAACTCCGCCGGCGATGCGACCCCCTCCTCCGGCAGCGCTACAACACTCTTCTCCCCCTCCTTCATCTCCCTCCTACAAACCGGACACTGCACCATAACGCCCAACGCCATCTCGAGACACTCCCTCCCAAAACAATGCTTACACCTCGTAATCCTCGGATCATGACCCAGCAACGGTTCCAAACAAATCCCACACTCCTCTCCGCTCTCAACCGCCAACACCAACAGTTCCTGCAGCGCCTTTTTCTGCTCACCGTTTTCCGTATTCACCTCCTCGACCCCCGCAAGCTTCTTCAGCGCTTCCAACCGCTCGCGGACGAGCTCGGTCGAGTTGACGCACTGCCGCATGCGTAGCAGGATCTCGAGAAGACAGCGGTAGAGGTCTGCGGCGTCGGCTTCCCCGGCAGCGCCGGCGCCATTGGGTTTCTTTTTCCGGGTCTGATAGGCGATGAGGATGCCCTTCGCTTCCTTCTCGAGGAGGTTGTATTTCTCTCTCTCCTCGGGATCGAGCTCAACCGGCAGCACCCGCGCGGTGAATTTCGGAAGCTTGAGGTCGACGAACTTCATATCCTTTGTCCGGCGGAGACACAGCGTGGACACGAGCTGCTGCAGCAAGGGGGTCGCGCGTTTCGACCGCATCATCGTGTACGAAAACGTACTGAACTCCGCCAGCACCGGGTACTTCATGAACCTGAGGAGTGAGTAGAGATCCTTGAGGGAGTTTATGATGGGGGTTCCGGTGAGGGAGCAGTAGCTTCGTGCGGTGAGAGCGCATGCGGCGAGCGCGGATTTCGTTTTCGGGTTGCGGATGGTGTGGGCTTCGTCGAGCACGATGCGGCGCCAGTGACGGGAGAAGAGGCCGCGGGGTACGGTGGCGAGTCGGTCGTATTCCGAGGACATGGTGCCGTAGCTGGTGACGACGACGTCGTAGGCGCTGAGGTCGACCGTGTTGCGGGTGTGGCCGTGGTAGATGAACACTGACAGCGGTGTCGCGGAATCAACGTGCTGCTCGATCTGGCTGGTCCAGTTGCTCATGACAGAGACCGGGGCGACGATGAGGGTGCCGGCGTCACATTCCTTCGTGTCGACATACGGAACCGGTACCAGCTCAGGTTCGTCTCCAACATCCGTACAGATGAGCGATATAATCTGTATCGTTTTCCCCAGGCCCATATCATCCGCCAACACGAACCCAGACGCGAATTTCGGGGGTTCTCGCTGCATCGACTGCGTCGCCATATTCAGAAACCCACCACCAGGAAGCCGACTCCATAACTGCTCGACCTCATTAATCCTCGGAATCTGTGGGTGTTCTTTCTGCAGCATCCATGCCAGCCCCTACCATCGTCAGCGGCATCCATAAACCCATCTACCTGAACATACCTGCAGCTGGTATGGCAGCAACTCACTCCTCAACTTCTTCGGCTGCTTCGCTTTCGGCATCGCAGAGAGCATATCCTCATCCCCGACTCCCAGCTTACTCACCACCGCACCCTCCTGCACCTTTCCCTGGCTAATCAACTCGGAAAACTCGGGGCCATCGTAAATCGTGATGACTGGTGGCTGTTGAGTCTGAGGTTGAGCTTGAGGCCACTGATTCTGATTCCCCTGGTGCATCCTCCCCATTTGCGCCATCTGCGCCATCTCCCTCGGCCGCTGTGGCGGTGGAGCATACCCATAATTCCCCCCATTCCGCTCATAACTACCGCTATAATCAGCACCCACATGATACCCCAACCCACCCCCGGGACCCAAAAACCTCGTCGTCGTTGTCGTCGTCGCCGTCGTAGCCGTGAGATCAATCACATCATCATCATCATCATTCGTAAGATCGATAAAATCTCCGCCCGATACCATGGGCAGCGCAGCCCGAATACTCGCTATCGGAGTCTGCAGCTGCGTAGGGCTCGGTCTCGGTCTCGGGAGCTGTAAGCGTAGCGGAGCTGCAGCAGCCGCAGAAGACAACGGCCGGATTTGTAGACTCTCCAGCTGTGCTTCGGTGTTCAGCTCGTTGAGAAGCTGGTCGATTTCCTCCGCGGTGGGGGGGTAGCTCGTGGCTGCGGCGGTCGGGAGGTGGCTGCTGCTCTGGCTGGTATTGTTGTTCGCGCCATGACTGGTATGACTATTATGGTAGCTCGTATTCGCACCACCGTTCATGTTCATGTTCGTGTTCGTGCCGCTGCTGAATCTCCAGCCCGAACCCGCCAACCCGCTGAACCCAGTGGTGGCATGGGGGCCGTGCAACTGCTGCTGCAGACTCTGTGTGTTCCCCCTCGCTCGCCCATCGATGTTGTCGGGCCGTGACGAGAGGATGAGGGATGAGCTTCCGACTGCAGGAGCGCGGCGGGGAATCTTTGCTGGCCGCTCGGGGAAGCTATAGAGGTCGTCGCTGTCATAGTCGTCCAGTGCGATCGGAGAGTCTCTTGCGCCGTCGAGGACGCTGGCGGACCGCTTCGGGAAGAGGTGGGTGGCCAACATGGGCGCGCGGGCGGGCGGGAGGAGAAGGTCGAGGTGGAGGTCGAGGTGGAGTGTCGAGAGGAGCTGTGGGAGGTGTGGTGTGGTGGTGGGGCTGAGGAATGAGTGGTAAGGGAGGAACGAGAAGAAGGCGAAAGGTAAACGCGAAACGCGGTGGGGCGTCAGCCAAGACGACGCGTGATCAGGCGGTGTGCGATGGTGTGTGAAGAATGAGAAGAGGATTTCACGACAGTTGGGCGATGAGGGAGAAATAGTCGAGAGGAGATGAGAGGGCGTGGTAGTGTGGCAGGGTGAGAGGAGAAAACAACAACGAATGGCTCGGGAAAAAACTCGAGCAAGGCTTTAGGCGACAATATCCATCCCAACGTGGAGCTCATGTTGACTGGCGCGAACCACAGAACGCCCAGGGCTGTGCGGGCGAAAAGGCATCCACTGCGAACGGTGGGCAGCAGGGAACAACGAGCACCTCCCAGCTCCATAATGCAGTCAGGGAAACAGAAACTTCATTCTATCAACCATTGTGAAACCCACAGCCCTACATATTGTACTTCTATATCGTGACTCATACAATACCTCTATCCACCAATAATCAGCTACTTCTATATCGTGACTCATACAATACCTCTATCAACCAATAATCAGCAATGCGAGAATATCAACAACTGCTGCCACCTTCGTTAGCCGTTGACTGTCGCCATGCCTTGTCGTGCTTACCTTCCAAGCTTTAATTTAAAACTGAAAATGAAATAACAGCTTTACGCCTCTCTCTCTGAACGTTATCGGGCGGCACAGGCAGCTAGCCGTGCTACCAGCGGATAGCATCACGACTCGCGGATAACATCTTGACCGTAGTCTCCCTCAAGACTTTCGACCATGCTCGAGAGTGTAGTATGGCCATACGCAATCTCATACAAAACCTATAAAGCATCAGAAACCAGTTTCAGCCATGGACTCTGGATACTACTTACAGTATCAATACCTCTGAGAGTACCAATGGAAAAACTGGGCGGTAGCTGGTCTCTCAGTGCTATGGGGACTCGTGGTCAGCTCATGTCTCCTCCCGAGTTCATTGTAACCGATAGAATGCGTACCCTGAGACAAAGTGAACATGAACGCAGCAGCAGTGACTGTGCTGGTCTCGGCGCGACCTTTGTGCTCCTTGTAATCTTTCAGCCCCTCATATTCCGCCATACTGATTGTAATCTAGTAACCATAACTCATGTTAGCTTCCGTTCCTCTAGAGTCAGGAAAGATAGTCACATTTGATCCATTTCCCGGGCATGCACTTCCGCGTGAGGTTGGATACGGAGTCTGCTTCCGGGCGTAATTCAAGTTACTCGTCCCCTCTGGCCTGCCGCGGTTTTCTTCCTCTGTGGCCTGATCTTCAAATTTCACTGTTCGACCAATTGGTGAAGCCGGTCTCGATATCCGCTCGTGTTCTTCAAGATCCTTCAGAGTCTGAGCTGGATCTGTTGCCTTTCGAATGTTATCGTGAAGACCATGATGGGGTTTAGCGAGTGCTGGCTTTTGACGACAAGCATCATCGACGTCTGGATTCCAGGGATAGCTCTTGAGCGGCGACGGACTGCGCTTCTTGATCGTTTTCTTCAAAGTCTTTTGGTTCGATGATGCTTCCGGTTGGGTATCCGCTGCTGATGATGATCCCTTATGCTTCTTATACCAGCGCTTGAAGTGCATAGACATACGTTTAGAGCCGCTATCAGGATTCAGCGGGGCTGATGAATTTGCATCGGGGTCCGGGTCTGGATTAGACTTGTTATCGTTGGAAGTAGCGGACGGCTTCGCATCAGAAGAGTTGGATGGCTCAGAAGTTGGTGGCGGCTTGCCCCGAGTCTTGAAGGGGTTGTAGGAGGAGGATTTTTCTGCCATGGCGATTTGTGGTGAAGATGGTAGATCCAAAATATTGAAACAAAACTCGAAAGTAGAGATGGAGATGAGCACAAACTAGGGGAGAAGGAATGTCAAGAGGAGATGAAGACAAAGAAGAGGCCAGCGAGGGCGGGGTAGTGGAGGGAGCGGCATTGCCGGTGAGTCCGCTACACCGCCAGCTGGTGATAGACCATGATCCATAATGGCAGACGAAGGCCTTCTGTCGACATCAGAGACGCCAATCAAACATGGCCAACCAGGGCGGCTCGCACCCGCACCCGCAAGCCATCAGTGAGATTCCATGATGTATAGTAAATGGTCCACCCGCTGGCCTCCGTTCCTCCTCTCCCACCCAGCTCTCCAATTCTCCAACCACATCCCGCTTCATTCCTTTTTGTTCATCACCTCTACCCATGACGACCGACAAGCCAACACCCCCCCAACATCCTCCAATGGAGAAGAATGTTGATGCAGCTCGTCTCAGCGACACCCACTCACGATCCCGCTCGCCTCCCCGCCGTCACGACCGCTGGAGCCATCCTCGCTTGTACGATGGCCCCAGCAGCAATCCTAGCAACGATAAAGGGAGTGGTTCCTATCGTTCTGAGGTGAGTCCTCCTACCATCAGTATGCCTACTCGAGGAATGCAAACTGACGGCCAAACTTTCAGGATAAGAATCGCGACGGTCGAGCCCGAGATATCTACGAGTGGGACCGTCAGCACTGTGATCGTGAGCGGGAATATGGACGATCCCGCCACATACCTGATCGTGACCGCGAGCGTGGTCGACCAAGCGCTCGAGCGGTGCACCCCCGCAAGGGCACCGTGGTTTTGAGGATTCGTACAACCGATGGAGATCTTCCCCACGTATTGCCGATTTCGAGGGTCCAGACTTATAGTGTAAGGTGACTTTATTTTCCTATATTGCTGAATTTTACTGATATCTTTAGGATCTCGAACGTACCATTGAGACTCTTCTTCGCGAGCTGCTGAATTCTGGGGACATCCAGCAGGGAGCAGCTCCCTACGTTCCGCTCCCCAGAAGCTGGAAGATCACAGATACGTCTGGCGCCATCATCAACAAGATCTTCTGGGAGGACATGTGCGAAGATGCAGCGTCGTTCATCTTGACGCGCTGCACTCGCAGCATGGCTAACCACCGTGACGATGGTGGAAAGACTGCAGCAAAGGATCTCATCATGTCGAAAAAAGTCGACAGCGTCCTCAAGTCCGAGACATCTCCTCCAATGCGTCCAGCGACCACCGTAAAGGAAAAGTTGCCCGAATGCGGACCACGCCCTCGAGCGGCGTCGAATGCAGAGCCGGCGAGCCAGAGTGCCGGGTCTAGCACGAAGCATGCTGGAGTTGACGCTTCCATGCGAAAGTTCTCCCCGCCACTTTCAAAGTGCAAAGAGGAACAAACATCACCGGAGTCATCTTCCGGACAGACTCCAACAAGGTCTATACCGGTTGCCACAACTACTACTCCTCCCCGTCCTCGTCCATTCCCGCACGGCAATCGCAGCCGCTTCTATCCGCCTCGAATCATAAATATCATTGTCCGCAACCCGGACTTCTCCTACCGCTCCAACTTTCGCGTCAACAGCAACATGAGCATCGCTGACTTCATGTCAAACATCCTGCGATGCCAACCAAACGAACGCATCCAGCACCTTGTGTACACCAACAACAAAGAAGCACCTTTCCATCTCAGTCTTACATACATGTACGGGACCAGGAAGCTTCTCCGGGAGCTTCCTGCAGCCAGTTTGAATTGGGACTGGGAAGCAAATCCGGATATCGAGGTTGTGCTGCTCCCGGCCCCGAGTCAGCGCGACAAGGTGACGCGCTTTGTCGAGATGGTGTTGAATAGCTATACTCCGAGCGCACCGTCGGCGGGGGGATCGGTGAATGGGGTTTCCAAGGCTGAGGGAGCTGGTAATGCTAGTTGTCCTCCGTCGATGTTTAGCATGGAGCAGTGAGTTGGCTTTTGTTTGGTTTCATGTGTTTTCATGTCTGCTGCATGTTGCTATTGTTGGGTTGTGGCGGGATTAATACTGGTTGTAGCTTTGCTGATAGATGGATCTGATTTGTGTTGTTGATGGAATTTGAATAGTTGTGTTCTTCGCGATGCTGTTGGATGCGGGAGCGAGGTGATCTCCATGAACGGAATGTTGCGATCATGCCATGTCACTGACACCATATGATCCGAGCGCGGCGAGATGGCTCAACCATACCAGCGGCCCCTATACTTTCACTGTCATCACCCTTCGCTTCACCATCCACTTCGCCTTCAACTCCATCGTTACCCGCCTTATCGTCACCATCCTCGCTCCAACCGACCATCTTGCTGTTCATCCTACCATGGCGTATTCCATCGCGGCGGTGAGACGGATAGGAATTGAAATGAAACAATGAAAGTACGGATGCTGAAGGGGAGAGGTGTACAGGAATCGACTGTGGCAGTTTCAGGAGCTCAACTTGGGTGCTCTATATACTCGGGTCTGACAAGATGGAACCTAAAGTCTTGTCGTCGTCTTCAGTATCATACCACTTCGCCTACCTGGTCGTCGTCGATTCGCATCATATTCGATACTGACAGAATGGACCCGCCTTCCACCGCCGAAAAGCAACTTTGTGTAACGCTCAGTCCAGCCAACGATACACCGCCCAAATCGTCGGCCAGCGTTCGCCAAAGAACTCGATAATTTCGCTCCCGGACGAGCGGCTAGTTTCTGTCGAAAATCCCGATGATATATACGGCTTTATTGAATAAGATCTGGAAACGACAATTTACGATGAGCTGGTTCCTCGTCTGATAAACGCCACTCCTCGATGCCCGGTCTTGCCATTACACCATTACGTCGGCCGTTGTAGATTTCAACCCGTTGTTGACCAATCCGAAGAGACATCTCACCTGCCGACAGGATTGGATTATCCTGAAGCCTTTACCCCGATATCTCATGCCCCACACCATCTGGAAGACGTTTCTGAGTACGTCTAACTCCATGGCGCTTGGGTACTACAGCCGCGATCCTAAAGCCATTCGAGAAGTTTGCAGCGCGGCGTTGGGATTTCTACGGTAGTTATAATACCTATCGCTGTGCCTTTCCCCTCGCACGATTTATCGTGTTGTCGATTCACCAATCTTCTATCCTTACCCGGGCCGTTCGTCATATCAAATGAATAGTCAATCTACGCGACAATCTCAGCGGACGGGCCCCAGTGTAGAGTACCAGACTTGTGGCAGCCACTCGCCACTTCGCAATCCATCCCATTCACCATCAGCATGATCAGCATCAATTCATCCAATCCGATACTTAGACTTGCGCATCTTTCCACGCCCTACAATTCAGGTCATTTGAGGACCGGACATGCGCGCACCGTAATCCCTCGACCACACGCGAGCTCTTCGAGCTCACAACAACCACAGTGTTTGAGTATTTATTATTATGTAGAGTAAAAGTAAAAAGGCTACAGTACATGATTACCGCCTGGTTGGTCTACCATGATAATAAAAACAGGATGAACTGCGCACTGTCATACTGTCAATGTACTTATAGATGCGCATCCATGGAAGACTCTCCCATAGCTCTTGTGCTCGCTCAATCAGCTCCTCCTCAGTGCGGGGTATTTTTTGCTTCCTCCACACTGCTTTTCTTTAATTCCTTTTGAACAGTGACCATACATTCTCTATTGGATTGAGGTCTGCAGAGTAGGAGGGCCAAGCCATCTTCTTAATACCCAACTCTAACCTCCATTGCGTGGTATAACCGGACTTATGGAATGAAGCACCATCCTCCAGTGTTTTGTGAGTTGAAACTCAAACAATCAGTGGTGCTGGTACGCTCCTTCTCAGTTCTTTGGCACATGACCACCGGCGGAGAATCCTTGCCGTGGGTAAAAGCACCCCGAAACCAAACGCCAAAAGGCTCTCCGACAAAAGTTGGCTGGAGGTACTTCAGTAGTACTGCTTCATGCATTCCAGGTCGGCGCCGAACTTTGCGTCGCCAGTCTGTCCCGTGGATGTTTGTCGGCAGTGCGAATCAACAGGTGAAGAGACCGGCGAGAGAGCTTTGGTTTTCTTTCAGGCCGTGGTGGCGGTTTGACAAGGACGTGAGCCTCCCAGCACGCGACGATGTTACAACACTGTGTTTTGGAGGTCCCCGTTTTCTTGGCAATGGCACGGTATGGCTCTCCCTTCTCATGCAATTCAATTACTTTGACTCACTCCTCGACGAAATGATGGTAGTCGATTGCTGAGATATGGTGGAGTGATGGCTTCTTCGCGCTTCGGGCTACCTACAACGGAAGCACCATCACACGTAGGATTGTTCTGGCTGTGGAAAAAAGCGCCCCATCATCCCCTCCAACCCAGCCTCCTATCGTTTCCTCTTCTCGCCGCGTTTTTCCTCGATTGCGGTATCTTCCGTATCATCATCCCTCTTCTCGCCGCATTTTTCCTCGATTGGGGTATCTTCCGTATCATCGTTCCGCATGACCTCCTCTTGTCCCTCTTCCTCTTCCTCATCCCCCTCGTCCTCCGACTCATGCATCAAATCCCAATCCCACTCCCCCGGCACTGACTTTTTCAGCACCCTCTTCAACCTCCTCCACCTCCTCCTCTCTCTGCTCCTCCACCCCTCGCAGTCCACCCTCTCCTCCCACTCCCTCCACCTCCCGGTGTCGTCCGCGCCATCACGCTCCTCATCCCAAAACCACTCCTCCATAGGCACAAACTCCGTCGTACGCCCATACAGGTAGCCACTCGGTGCCCCATCCTCATACCGATACGCCCTAAACGGCACCATCGCACACCAATCCCTCCACAGCGCCTTCTCACGTTGATCCGGCCATCCCTCTCCCTCCTCCTCCTTCCGTGCCACTACCACTGCGGGAATCGGCCGGCGCTGCAGCATTCTCGCGACCAACGCCCCCAACTCGTCGTCGCTGTCCTGTGGGGGAACAATGCGGTCCATGAGGTCGTTGAACGAGAATTCCGCGTGGTAGAGCACCCACAGGGCTTCAAAGATCTCATCGACGCGGCGGTCGAAGCGGGCCCAGGAGGTCGTGGGGCCGATGAGCCAGATGTAGAGGTTGTAGCCTTGCGGGAGTGCAGGTATGTCGCGGGGGAGGTGGGTGGTGGAGTTGTGCGCGGGGAGGAGGAGGCGGAATTCGTCGGTGTCCGGGAGGTTGTGGTCGAGGCGCACTTGCGTCATGGTTGTGGAGATGAAGGAAACGAGCTCGGGGGGCGCCCAGAGAGGGAGGGTTAGTTGTTTGGATATTGCTTCTGAGAAGGTGGGGGCAGTCGTGATGCGGCGGAGGTGGTGGTTGAAGTAGCCGGCCCCTAGGAGGGAGGGGGTTAGTGGGTGAATACTTGAGGAGGATAGGTTTTGGGGAGGGTGGTTACAGTTTTCGGCGGGGTTGGCGATCCACGAGTTGAAGCCTGTTGCTTCGTGGACGGTCCGCTGGACCGTGGTCAAGACTTGCGTGTTGAAGGCGTCCAGACAGCGTTTATATTCTGCGAGGTCAAAGTGGCTGTTCCAGTAGTATTTCGGGAGATCCTCGTAGCTGCCTTGCATATAGCAATTTGCTTCGAACAAGGAATCTTCAATGAGCCTATTATTGAAGATGAGTTCAGTTGGACTTCTAAAAAAAAAAAAAAAAGAAAAAGAAAACAGATGGATACTTACTGGATGCTCCCCTCAGCATTCAACGTCCACGCTGTCACCATCCTCATAAACGTCTCGAACATCTTCAACCCATTCCTGGCGCCCACAGCACCACCACGATTCTGCAGTCTTCCATCCAGCAAGGGAAAATTCACCGTGGGGGGCACAGCCGGCGGTTTCCACGCCAGAATCTCGTCGACGCGGTTTTCGGCATCATATATCGTCAGGACGGTAGCCTCAGTCGGCCCGATAAAGTATCTTCGAAACGCGTCCTCGGCATAGTACGCGATACGCTTGATTGCCTTTTTCCCCGTCATCACATCGGGAGCAATGGTATCGCGCTGGTTGTATCGCCGCCACCAGAGCACCTCGTGGGGCTCAGAGGGGCTACTGTACGTCCAGCGATGGTTGAAGTCGACTTTCGTGGTGGCAAGGAGAGCGGCGGGGAAGAGGATCCCGTAGCCACGGTCCGCATATTTGAAGATGCGGGCTTCGTGGGTGGAGCGGCGGTCGCCGAGGTAGTGGCCATAGATGAGGTCGCTGGTGAACATTGTGTAGCCAGTTTCGAGGGCACGGGCACATCGGGGGAGCATCAAGACTTCGCTGCCATTCCAGCCGACGGCGCACTGGTCGAGGTCGAAATTCAGCAATACTCCAGCGGGGGATGGTGTGAGTTTCAAGATAATCTGTCCCTGTCAGCATCCTGATAACTGGGTCTGCGATATATATTGCACCTACCTGCACTCTCCGTATCGGATACTCGCTGATGAATGTAAACGTCTTTGCATTCCTCACCACCATCTTCTCCTTCTCCTCCCCCACATTCCTACTCCACACATCCCAAATCTCCTGCGCCTTCTTCATCCCCTCTTCCGGGGTCAATCCATAGATATACACATCAATATCCGACTTCACAAACCTCCTCATCTCGCTATCCTGGACACACGTCAAACACGCCAACGGCAGTCCTCCAGCAACCAGCACATTCCGCCAATCCAGCCCCTTCAGCACCCCTCCCGTCATGTTGTTAAACCTTGCCTCAAACCCCGCCGTACTCGCATGCACCCGCACCTCCTTCTCCCGCCTCGCATCCAACACAGCATAGTGTTCCCTTGGCGGCATCTTCCTCTTCAGCACCCTCACTTTTCCCTCCTCGGTTTCTTCGAGTGCCGACTCCGGCCACACGCACTCCGCATCGTCAAGCGACACCACCCACTCCCTCCACTCCGCCTCAGGCCGCATCCGCGTCGCGCGCTCATTCAGCAGCACCCAGTGGTCGATATCGACTTCCCCGGCACCCCCGCGGAGCTCGCGGTAATGTGGCCCCCAGCGACGGAACACGGAGTAGTGGATCGAGGGGTGGTTCAAGACCTTTGGGAGGAGGTTTGGTGGTGTGCTGCGGAGGACAGTGTCGATAGAGTCGTGGGTGGGGTCGTTGCGGAGCGCGGTGAGGAGCTTGATGACGGCGAGGTCGAGGAGGGATGAGGGGCCGGGGTTGTGGTGTAGGAGAGTGCGGGTGGTTTCAGAGGCGTGGTAGGTGAGGTGTGCCTCGATGTGGTTGATGAGGGCGGTGGATACGGTGAGGGGGTGGGAGGTGAGGTAGAGGTGCTGGAGCGCGGGAGGGGAGGGGGGGTTCGTGGACGCCATTGGGAGGAGGAGAGGAGAGGAGGGGGGGTGGAAGGGAAGATGGGAAGGCGATTGAGGTGGGGGAGATTGGGGTGGAGGAGATTGGGGTGGAGGAGATTGGGGTGGTTAAGTACTCCTCGGGGTAAGTTGGAGACGCGTCTAGCTACGCGAGAGCACGTGATTGCTGCCTGAGTAATGTGTCGTGCCAACGTTGGATTAGTCATGTATTACTTGGTACTTATACCCAGTAGATGCTGCAAGTTGGATGGATACCCTTGTTGATGCCTGTAACTATTTCGTATTTCGTTTCCGTAGAGAGTCGATTGGTTACAACTCAAATTTCATGTCAATACCGCCTCAATTCATATATCCATCATCAATCCTGTGTTGTTGTCGTTGTGTTGCCCAACACCGCCACCCCTCACATCATCGTCGGTAGTGCATCACCCCCTCTCACCCGCTCGTCCTTCAAGCCACGCGCCAACACGCGCAGCTTCACCACAACCTCACCTCCTCCAACACCACCACCCCGCCCTCTCCTCCTCCTCTCCGCCTCCTCCACCAGAATCACAATCACGAGACGGAAACCACGAAGAGCAGTAGAGCAAGAAGAGCAGAAGAGGCAATGCACACGCACACGCCCACGACGCCCACCGCTACGCCGCCGCCGCCGCCGCACCGCCCGCCAATCCCGCTTACCTCGCTCCCCACCCCACCGCGAAGGAAGAGGACGGTGGAGGAGATGCTGGATAAGTTTGATACGGGGGATGGGAGGAGTCCGAAGACGCCGAGATACCATGATGACCGCCACCGGGTGAGAGACCGCGACTGGGGTAGGGAGAGAGATAGTGAGAAAGACCGCGACATAGACTGGGGCAGATACCATGAGAGGACCCGCGACCGCAGCTACTACGATCGGCGCCGCTCCCGCTCCCGCTCCCGTTCGCGCTCCCCCAATGCGCGACACCGCCATCTTGATTGGAGCCGGACTACCGGTAGACCTAGAACCCGCAGTATCGCATCCGAGTGGGACGCAGACGAGAGGCGGAGCTCACTGGGGTCACGGATTACTCTGCGGCCGGACGAGACAAGTCTAGGACAGCGGATCGATGGGCGCGGACTCGGCGAACGGATCGAGACGCGCGCGTTGAGTTTGATGGAGCGGATTGGTGATGGCGGTAACAGAAGGGGGTTGATGGAGCGCATCAGCACTGGGATGGCGACTGGGGTTGGGGGGATCGAGGTCAGGGAGTCAGGCGATAACGGCGCGATTCAGAGGCTGATTGTTGACCATATCTGTGCGTCCCCTCCCTCCCAGCCCCATCTTTCTCGGCAGCTGACGAAATTCCCTCACCGCAGATGAGAAGTTTGGGGTTGTTATCGAGCCGATTCGTGCCGGGAAAAGAGGTATTGATACGCGCTTCAGCTACGAGTTCCGGAGTCGCGCGGCGGCTCTCGAGAGGTTGAAGATGCATGAATGGCGGTATGACGATGTTGATTCGTGGTTGCGGAGCGGGGAGTTTCTGGTGGTGCGGCAGGGCGGCGAGAACGGTAGCGGTCAGAGTCATCAGGGGATGGAGTATGACTATGAGCATGGTGGTCATCATATCAGTGAACTGAAAGAGGGCGTGGCGAAGCTGATTTCACGGCATGTTTGTAAGTGCTTCATTCTCCCCCTGTTTTTTTTTTGTTTTTTTTTTGGAATAAGTGGAATTTTGGGCTGATGTTATTTACTGGCCAAAGGGAAACAATACAATATTAACGTGCGCACCGAACTCATCGACGAGCACGGGGTTGGAAACCTCTTCCGTTACGTGTTCCACGACCTCGCTTACACAATCCTCTACAAGCCGCGGCTGCCGATCGAGAAATGGAAATACAAGGGAATCCGATCTTGGTTGCAGCGCGGGATTATTGAAATTGTCCCGATCCAACCCGATGACATTTCTTCCGGGCCGTCGTCGTCGTCTGGGCCGCCGTCTTCGTCGGTGGCTCCACCAACGTCGTCGACGCGACAGCCAACCCCGAGATGGTCGGAGGATCAGGAGGTGGAGAATGAGGACACCGCGCGTCTCGCCGCAGTGCAGGCCCTCATCGCCACACATATTAGGGAGAAGTTTGGAGTCCGCCCTGCGTTCAAGACAGTCGGTATTTATAACATTGGCTCCGAGTTCGAGACGGTGTATTCCGGCGAGGCGAGGGCGTTGGTGTTGCGGAGGATGGCGAGCTGGGGAAGGGAGGAGGTGCAGAGGGCGTTGAAGACGGGGGAGATGAGGGTTGTGAGGAGAGGGCAGGGGGACGAGAGACCGGAAAGGGGGGAGATGGCGGAAAGGGAGGAGAGGGAGGAGAAAAATGGGGCGAGGCAGAGGTCAATGTCGGGAGATGAGTGTTCTCGTGAACGAAACGAGATCCAGCAAGAGGAGAAACGAGGATCGAATCCGACCACGTCGAGGAGGGAGAGGGAGGTTATCGACCTGTTGGACGACGACGATGATGGTACTGGGCGCATTGAACCTACAGCTACGACTACGAGTACGCGGATAACGACGACGTACACGGTGGTAACGACGATACCGGCTGCCATAAAACATACACACACGAATACCGGAAACCATGCTATCTCTCCCAACGACAACACCGAAGACGACGAAGGCTCCCCCATGTCCCTCAGCGGCACCACCCCAGACCCCGTACCAGTACCACAACTGCATCAAACTCCTGGCGCAAGCGGAACCTTAATCCCCCCACCGCCCTTCAACCCCTCAGATATCAATATGGACACAGAGATGGAGCTGCAGCGCGGCGAAGAGATGGACATTCAAGTGCAGACACAGCTAAACAACGAGATTCGGCATGCTACAAAAAATCGGTCGCCGCGAAAGGGAGAACCGCGTTCCCAGAGTATGGGTGGTACCACGGCGCTCAATGCATCCGGGCAACAGCGGGCGGAGTTGATCCCTCCCGCGCCTGCTCCTGCTGGCCATCATCATCCACCACCCCCACCACCTGCGATCCACTCCAACCACTCCACTTCTACTCCTCCTCCCCGCGCTGGACCTACACCCACCGACATCGCCATGGTCTACACGCACCCTCACCCTCGCCTCACTGCCGCGCCAGACGAAAACAACAACAAAGCCTCATCTTCAAGCACCGACTCCGACTCGGACGCCACCGAAACCGACGAAGAGCTCCTCCTTCTCGTCTCAGTCGAGAATCTGGGGGATCTACCCGCTGGTGGTGGTAAGGGCGTGATTCCGGTTACGCCGTGGTTTGAGGAGGAGGCTGTGGGGTCCGTTCTTTCAGCTGGAGGTGGGAATGGGGAAAGGACAAGAGAGGGGGCGACGCAAGACGGCGATTGTGACGCCGATGGTGGAGAAGAAGTGGGTGCGGCAAAGAGGAAGAAGAGTAGATTTGATGAACCCACGAGACCTGTACCATCAGCGCCAGGGACAGCGGCATCGACGACAACGGCGACACGGAGACTACAACAGCCCACAGCAACACCATCATCACCGTCGTCGTCAGCATCAACATCAAGCACCCTCCCCCGCCGGCCAGAAACAGTGACAAAATCGTGCCCGCCGCCGCCGCTTCCTCGTTCGCCGGTTTTGGGGCCGCATTCGTTCCCGCTCCCCCCGCGCCCGACGGTAGACCAAAATCCCCACCAGCAGCGGGAGCGGGAAACTAATCTCTGGGCCACTCCCGCAACTACTCGAGATGTCAAGCAAGAGACACAGCAGTCACACCAATCGCAGGAGTCCGAACGCGAAGAAGGAGAGGTGCGTGAAGCAGTAGAAGTAGAGGCAGAAGACGCAGAAGAAGACGAAGGGGAGTTACCAACAGACCCCTGGAAACGGCATCTGGAGATGTTGCGGCGCCGGAAGAGGAGGGCGTTGAGGGAGCTGGCGATGGCAGGGGGTTAATGTGGAGTAGTATTGGGTGGGGATAGCGTTTTGATTTGATTTTGATACCAGAGTTTACTGTTTTTTTTTGTTTTTTTTTTTTTTGCGTGCGCAGATTTGCAGGGAGTTCTGGAGCCGAGGTTCTGGTTAGTGGCATTGGGTGGAGGGAGTTTTGTTTTATTGTGGTTGTGGTTGTGATGGTTGTGGCGATTTGATGGTGATTCTGGATAAAAGCGTCATGGTGAAGCGAAGCGACACTGAGTTTTCGGGGGTTTTTTTGAGCATATGATGTTGATGCTGGTCGCGGTGCTAATCATGATGGTGTTGGATACTATGCTTGTGATGGTACTATAAGTACTCTATGTTGCGTTCGACTGTTTTGATACTTTACCCAGGCGAAGCATAGTACCGCCTACAAGTATGCGAACGCGGGTCGGGCTCGAGAAGGAGCATGATGATGATGATGATGATGATGATGATGGTGATCGTAATGTGATGTGATGGATATGATACATAGATACGGTACCTAGTGCCACAAAACGATCTGAGTCAGGGTCCGGGTCCATTCCGATCCGCGGAACTGGAATCTCAGCAGCGCCTCGACTCGACAATTCTCAACCGCAGCCTGAGGCATCTTATCCACCTCCCAATCCTCTGGCGTTCTCACTCCCCTATTCCTTCCGCCACCGCAACCCCCCTTCTTCCTATCACAATCCCCGGTGTATACCAATCTCCCTCATCACACCACACCTCCGCACGCGGAATCACTCGGTCTGCAACCATCATCACCACGCTATTCCGCGTGCACATAAGCGCGTACGCCACGGCTGTGGGGCTACAACCAGATATGGAATAATGGGAGGACCACGTTCGCCACGTTGGGGTTGGCGCAGGATGGTGGAGATGAGAGATGCTGTATAAATACAGTCGAGTCATCGAGTCCGTCCCGAGTCCGTCTCGTTAACCCTCCAGCTCCTCCACAGCTCTCCTGAATCGAGTCCACCACCACCCCATCCTCCTCGAACCAACCTCCTCGTCTCCTCGTCTTCACACCCTCAACCACCACAATCATGAACCCTCTCCTCCGCGCCCTCCTCTTCACCCTCCCCCTCACGCTCAGCACCCTCGCCGTTGCCTCCCCGTCCGCCGAACCCGACACCATCATGACGCCCGAAGAGCTCGCGGCGTTCGACGCACAGATGCAGGAGATTCTGGTGCAGCTCGCGCCGATCGTTGAGGCTGCCGAAGGTCCTGCGGCGGTCGCTGAGTTGGAGTTGCAGAAGGAGAGTATTGTTGCTGCGGTGGGGGAGGGGAATTAATGCGTTTAGAGGGGGGGGGGAGCTGCGGGGGTAGTGTAATGTAATGCGAGAAGATGGGTGTGCCATGATGTGATGTAATCTATGGCGATACTGTAGGATGGTATATGGTGGGAGGATTAATGGATCGGAGTTCATTCAATTGTTGGTGATATAGTATGCAGTGCACGGCGAGTGCTGTGGACTTAGTACATGGGGCCCAGTAAGACGCTGGACAAATTCATACCCTTGTTGCGGGATTGCAGTACTCTACTCAACAGTGCGGTCACGTCCATGGTGGTTGATAAATGATATTGGTTCTAACGAAATGCAGATCCTGATCCCGCGTCATCTTCCATGGATATGGGCTTGATAACACTCGTCACTACGTCGTGAAGTGCAAAGGGTCATCATGTATTGCCGATTCCGTCCACCGGTGGCTAGAAACGTGATGGGATGGTTCAATGATGGACTCAAGTGCAATGCAGTTTAATCCATATGAAATTTAATCGCGTGAACGGAAATGAGGAAAGTAGAGTTGAGTTGATTAGAGTAGTGTAAAGTACAAGTACAAGTAAAGTAAGTAGTATACAGTAGATAGAGTAAATCTCAGTAAAATCCAGTAAAGTAAGTCAAGTAACAGCCTGAGTAAAATCTCTGCCCATCAGATCATGTCAAATCATCTCAGATCATCTTAAGCATCACATAAATCCCAGTCCAGAATCCCAGTAAATAATCTCCAATCATCCCGGACCAACTCATGTCAAATCATCTCCAGTCAAGTAAAATCCACTCCCGTAAAGTATCAAACCGTCACACCTCCACCTACCAACACCCATTACACCTATGACCATCCTAGTAAACTACCACACACCCATCTAACGTCGACCGGGCCCACTGGAAACCTCAGCTCATAACACCGGAGAGCGCGGGTATTCGTATGAAACAAAAGAAACAAACAAACACAAGAAACAAAGAAATAAAGAAAGAAAGGAAGGAAGGAAATAAAGGAAGGAAATAAAGGAAGGAAGAAAGGAAAAACGGAAACGAGACGGCGGATACCACACACCGCGCCCATCAAACGACCCGACAACGACAACGACAACCGACAGAAGGAAAAAAAAAAAAAAGAGAAAAGCAAAAGAGCAGGAGCCGACACCAACGCTTCATGGCTCGCGGCGTGAGGTCAACGCTCCAGCTAAAAGCGAGATGAAAGCCGTGGTGGGTTACAACTCGCCTGGTTTAAGAGGATCTTTGCGGCCATTGTGACGTGAGGTGGTTTTCGTCGCCGGATTGCTCTGGTGCTCAGTATTCGTCTGTGGATTCATGGCAGCGCGAGGATTAATCGGCGTAAACCTGATTGGGCTCGGAGCGATGCTGATGTAAGGTTTCATGGACGCATTCAAGAACTGGTGCATCGACGCCGTGGTCGAAGGCTGGGTTGACTTTGACGGCCTCTGAGCGGAAAAGCTACGCGAGTCGAGCGGCGGGCGCCGGACCGCATCATTTGCGGGATCCATTGCATACCTCATCAACGGGTTCGTGGCAGTAGTGGAGGGGGCCGATCTCGGCGGCGACGGGAGCGTCATATATCCCGTGGTGCGGATGGGGGGGAGGCGGCGGTTGGTAGAAGGGTTAGTACTAGCCGTGAAGCCGGTATTTCCAGATCCCATGAACGCGTTCGGGCTGGAAGTTGAGCTCGTGTTGCTGGTTGTGTTCATCCCGGTGTTATTCAATACAGTATCCAAGTAGGCACTCCGGCCGGTGCTGGGGGTGGTAACGACTCTACTCGGCGCGCCAAACGGGCTGGAGTACACGACGGTATTCGGCGCCAGTGGATGCGACATGCTAGGGACCATAGGAGCCGAGAAGCCCGCTGGGGGGGGGATCGGGGCCAGTGGTGTTCGCAGTGGGGTCTGGGACGTGGTCTGTGCCTTCGGAGTCGTGCGGCGTCGCTTGGGGGGGTTGGAGGGGGACATTGAGGAGCGGGTGGGAGGGGTGAGGGAGGAGTTTGGATAGGCCATCAAGACGGGGGGATTTTGCAGTAAGGCTGGGTCAATTGGTATATCCAGCGTGGGAACGGAGGGCGCGTTGGCGGTGGTGAAGGGCGTCCCTGGGGCCATGGAGGGCGATTCTGTGGTGTGTTTTGATGGTGTTAAGCTCTTTGCCTTTGGGGTGCTCTTCGTCTTCTTTGCGATTGTCTCCGATTTCCCTCCATCTGTCTGCTTCCTCTTTGCCGTTTTTCCTCGCGGATGTGGGAGCGGTGGTCTCGCGGTCCACACCGGTTTCCCAACATTCTCCCCGGCCTGGGGATGGTTCCACCTGGTAGGAACGACGATATCATGGAGCCATGCTCTCTTCGGTTCCCCGAGTATCGTCTTGAGTCGCCACAACATTCCCAGCCACTCCTTCTTCGCTGCCGTACTCGGGTCCATTCCCTCTGGGACCAACCTCATCAACTGTTTCCACCAGAATTCTGGCGGCGTATTGACCCCCAGGGTAACAAACTGTTCCAATTCCTCTCCACTAACCTCTCTAACACACCCCACGAACTGCGAAACCTGCTCTTTCGGTACACCACTCAACGTCACCAACGCTGAAAGCCAGAATGCCGCGTCTGCCATGAGATCCCTTACGCGGAATTTGACCGCCGCCGTGTTGTGAATCGTTAAGCGGCAAAAGTCCAGCAGGCGCAGCTGCTGCTCAATCTTCACCTTCTCCGCGACCAATCTTGTCCACTCGTTTTCAAGTTGCTCATCCGCAAACTCGAATTCACGATCGGCATGACCGGCCGCTGTGGCCGCAACAGCGCTCGGCACAATCGGTAAAAGCTCCGGAAAGCGCATCCGCACCCAGTCTAGCTGCGCTTCGAGCTCGCGGACTCGGCAGGTCTCGAGCTTGATGATACTGGCCTCAGAGGTGTTCACCGCTTCTTGCGGGCTGTCGGCGAAATACGCAGCCGATTGTTTGACCGCAGCGATTGTCAACTGTGCACGATAGTACCGGAGATCAACAGTGTACTCTAGCAGCCAGAAGAGCATGGGCTTGTCGACGTGCACGAGGCGGTGTTGTGGCGGGCATGCGGGGGAGTTTATGAATTGGAAGACACGCTCCATTGCGGCGGAGTCCTCTTGCACGATTGTGCGGGTTCCAATGGTATGCGGCGCATAGCTGCGTTGGTAGGGGGTTGTCCAATTACGGTAACTGCGGCCTTCGTGAAGGGTTGGGTCCACCGGCGGAGGGAGGAACGCCGTGGTTATGAGCCAGGGGCAAGATGATTTGGAGAAGGGGGTGATGGTAGCTGTTTGGGCTATCAGAGCTGTCAGTAACCTTGCGTGGGCTTGACTGGATTGGATTGGGTAGGGGAAGGGAAAATAATGAAGGGAGGGCTCACTCGTATACCAGTCATCGCGCCACACTCTGATCGGCTCATATACAACTCTAATAGTCTCTCCATCACGGTTCACAAGTTCCCCCGTCGCCGTAGCCTCAACAAACTGAGCTTCCGCCTCGAGGTACATTTCGGTCTTTGGCACCGACGGCCAGGTATAAGATATGGCATGAGTGGTGCGGTGTTTGAGCATGTATACCATCCTCGCGGGGAGGTTTGTGGTTGCGGAGAGTTGAATGTGCGTGCCGGCTCCAACGGTGGATCCAGTGAGGAGTGCGGGGTCGACATTGGAGAAATCCGCAATGCGTGATGAAGACGATGCGGAGGGGCCTGGCGATGCAGACTGGGGGACTTGCGAGTTCTCCTGAGCGTTGGGATTTGGCTCAGAATGTCCTTCGACAGCGGTCATCGAGGTATTGCTCGACACCCTCGTTGATCCCACATTGGATCTCATCGCCACGGGCGGAATACTCCCGAATTCCGAGTCCTGAGCAGTCGGCAGCCTATGCCAGTGGGTCATGGAGCTGGCACGCTGATTCTCCCCCCTCATCTGCTGCTCTTGTTCCATCCGTGCCTGCTCCCTCTTCTTGGCTTCCTCGAGCCTCCTCTGCTGTTCCGCCAACTTGCGCTCTCTCGCCGCGATTTCCTTCTTCTGTTGTTCCAACTTGGCCTGTTCGGCTGCGATCTTCTGTATCTCTGCATCTGTGTCTGCCTGGTTGGCTTCCTCCTTTTCTTGGGCCGCTTTTGCTGCCTTTGCAGCTTTCTTGGCCCTCAACTTGGCCGCCTTGTCTGCTCGACGCCGCTGGTGGTTTTGTTCGGCTTCAAACGCTGCATCCCCAGGGCCCCAGCCTGAAGACTGCGGCTGCAGCTGCGTGGATGCTGATTCCAGCGCATCTGGGCATTCGTTGATTGCGTCAGCATCTATACCTTTCTCAAAACCAACACGATGACCATCTGTACCATCTGCTACGTCAACAGGATAGGATAGAACATACTAGTACTCTCTACAACCCGACCGTCATCACCGACCGCAACATACGCAGAAATAACCTCGCCATCGGGTCTACTGGATGGCGCATTTGCGGGAGCCTTGCCCTTTGACTTCGACTTCGCTTCCGTCGTCTTTGGCTTTGGATTTCCAGGAGGCGTGGAGGATTCCGAGTCCGCGGGACGTCGGACGATGGTCTTGATGGCCCGCCTTATGACCGTGTTTACTGGCGGCCGTGGTACGATCGTCTTGCGGCATGTTTGAGCTGCCTTGCGTTTACTGGGGGCCGGAGCCGGAGTTGGTGCTAGAGTTGGTGCTGGAGTTGGTTCTGGAGCTAGGGTGGGAAACGCCGGTTCGGGCGGCGCAGGCTCGGGGAGAGACGGAGATGGAGACGGGCTCGCAGCGGCCAGGGCTTTATGTGGAAGCTCATTGTCTTCGCCTTCGTCAACGATGAACCACTCCCGCCGGCGGGTTCTTTCTTCTTCACGTGCACGTTCCGCTTCATCAGCGGGTGGTGGGGTCACGCTGAGGCGCCCGGTGTCTGAAAGATGCGGAGTTAGCGGTGTGCAGAAAAACTGTTGCAAAAGAATATAAACAAAAAGAAGAAGAGCAAAGCAACTGAATAGATGAAAAAGACACAACATGCCAGAGGCTGCGGAAAAAGCATAGGACGGGAATCACAGGCTCTCACTCTGGCGCACGTGAACAACACACCATCAATGTGAACAACACACCATCAATGACAAACGACATCGAGTACAGGGCCATGAAGCCATCACAACCTCGTGCTCAAACCCGCCGAGAAAAAAAACCCACAACGACAACAACGACAACAAAAACCTAAAACCACCTTCTCCATCGATGACCAACCGCGGCTGCTGAAGGCCTCCACTTCACCACGGCCACAACCAGCACCCCAACACGCAGCACATAGAACCACGGCCCGGCAACAAAAACGAGCACCCCAAACACACCAAACACAACCAACCCAACACACGCCGGGAACACAACGCGAAGAAAACAAAACTCACCTTCGTTTTCATCTTCTGCTGGCTGCTGCATCTGCTGAAGTTCGTCATCTAGCTCGTATTCACCATCAACGTCATCATCGTGCATCTCGCCTAGCTCCACATCGCGCTGAGCGCCCTGGAGACTCAGCTGATAGTCTTGCAGAAGCACGAGCTGAATGGCTTGTTCTTCGTAGAAGGTATCGAAGTCAGAGTCAACGGGAACGTTGAAGATGCGAGCTGGGACAGTGAAGATTGTTCCTGTTTCCGGGTCCGTGATGGCCGCTGTGTCGCCGGTGGGGACGGGGGTCAGAGGCTCAGAGGGTGTATTCACGGGCAGTGGGGGTGACTGGGCGGGAAGTGTGGCCCGATCCTCAAGGAGGAAAGCCGCCGCGATCATGTCTATGAGCTCAGCGGGGAGGAGCTCGGTCTCAGGCTGGGGGCCGGTCGGGTGCTGAAGGTTGGGATTGGGTGTGGCGGGGAAAAAGGACAATGACTGGTTGTTCAGAAGATCGCTGAAGCTGATTTGAGCTTCATACTGGTTCTGCGCAAGGCTGAGGCCGTGGGCAGTGTTCATGTTGGGAGTAGCCATGCTGTCAAGCTGCTGCTGGGCCTGGACTCCGGGCTGGGGATTGCGAGCCTGTTGCTCATGCTCGACAGCCGGATTATCGTTGTTGAGCTCGCCAGGCTTAGATTCGCGGTGGTCATTGGTGAGGCCCTCGTCGTGGTGTTGACCGAGATTAGATTCTGCAATCTCTTGGCCCTGAGAGGTATTCATCTCAGGCTCGCTCTGCTGCTCATGATTCTCGCTCTCCTGTTTGCCTTCGATACGGCTACGCCCCTCGGACTCATGGCGCTGGATGTCGACACCGCCCTGTTCGTGGCCGTGAGAAGTACTCGCATCAGGCTCACTCTGCTGGAGGACCTCGACGTCCTGAGTCGGATCGCGTGTATGTTCATTCTGGACGACTGGCTGATTGTAATCAACATCACCCTCGGCATGGCGCTGGCGGTCATGTCCAGGTTGGTTAACATGAAGTTCATGGCCGTGAGAAGTACTGATCCCAGGCTCGGTGTGTTCAAGTTGCTGAGGAGGATTCTCGCTCGTCGGTTCGGTTTCGGTATGAGTACAGCTCTCAGACTTCTTGAGCTGCTTGTTGTCCTGCGCATTGCCGCGGGGCTGGCCGTGCTCGAATTCTTGATGTTGGTCGTGGCCTTCAGATGCAGACTGGGTGGTGCCGGGCTGGATCATGACAGGTTGGTCACTCTGCTCCGCATGCTCGACGTTGGCTTGGTCTTCAGGCTCATCAATCTTGTCCGCGTCATTCAGGACCACATCTTCATCATGGTTCTCAAGCATCTCAGACTCGTGGTTCTCAGTCTTCTGGTCGTTCCCCCTGTTCTCATCGGGATCCTGCTCATGGGCATGATCATCTTTCTTCTCAACATTCTGTTCGTTCGCATTGTTCGCATTCTTGACGGCCTCATCGGCTTGGCCTTCGACGTCCCCCTCATTTTTGGCCTCATGGTCGTTGACCTGGCCTTGCTCAGACATCTCAGGACTGTGGCCCTCATCAAGCTCTTGGCTCCTCTTGGGCTGGTTGTCTTGGCCCTGCTTCTTGTCGTCAATTTTCTCGTTGGCGTGGTCCTCAAGCGTGTCCTCAGATGTATCCTTGACTCCGCCTTCGCTCACAAGCTCATTCTGGTGATGATCCTGCTGGATCATGTCTTGATCATGATGATCTTCAGCCTGTTCGTTACGGTAGACAGGGTCGGGTTCTTTAACGTCGTTCGTGGTGTCCATTTGAGATGATGATGATGAGTTTAGGGTCTCGATTTTCAGTTTTCTTGCTCAAATTCTTCTCGATTTCGGTCTCCAAAACACTCTCGCTACTCAGTCTTGACAGATCTGTCTCGCTCTTCTCGCAGTCTTCACGCAGTCGGTCTTGTGGTCGGAGTCAGCCAGTCTTCACAGCAAACACCGCATAGTGAGGTTACTTACAGGTTCAAATTTACTCGCTCACGCAGTAGCAGCAGAGGTTGCAGTGATCGGACAGCCTCGCTCAGGTCTCACGCTGTCAGCTCACGGGTGCTAACTAGTCTCGAAGACGAAGCGCGACTCAGATGCCCTTACGGACGATGATGAAGATTCAGACGACGATGCAGGTGCCGAAGCAGACGATGTAGACGAAGCTCTGGAAGATGTAGACGATGGCGATGATGGCGAAGGTGATGAGGAAGAAGAGTCGGAGTCACAGTCCTCAGAAGGCGACCCCTCTCAGTGCCATCCAGCCTCGTCACAAACGGAACGCCGCGCAGGCCTGACGATCTACCACCCCAGCCCTCTACTAGCACGACAAAAATTTTCCATGGTCAGGCGGAACAGAGCGGTGGCTTGAGGGGAGGGGACGGAAGGCGATTGTTTGTTAATGGGGACGGAATGGGGGGTGGAATTGGAGGGGAGGTTGTTCTACTCTACGACACTGGGGGAATTGGGGGGATCGGGGGAGGGGGAAGACGGTTATGATGGAGACGATGGCAACAAAGGGGAAGGGGAGGACAATGAGGAGAACAATGAGAACAATGAAAACAAAGACAGGGGCCGTGACCGTGACAGCTGAGGGACCGGGGCTGGGAGAGCGAATCTGAGGAGAATGGATACAGCGATGACAATTACACTGTCAGTGCATAGTACAGTAGGGAACTTGAACTTGAACTAGAATTTTTAAGTTCGTGCTGGCTTGAGTAGTCGATATAGTATAACCTGTACAAACTGCAATGAGTATTTGTTGTATCACTCCCCCCCTCGATCATGGCGTGCCAGTGGACAGCATATCGTGCTCCTCATACTCAATATTCCCGATGGTATCTTCCAGTTTCGGGCCGCTATATGTTGCAGAGCCTCGTTAAAACAGGAGGTTTGTGAAGGTTGTGATAGAGATGGTGATAGAGATGGTGATAGCAAACACTCGAACTTGAAACTTGAACGTCATAAGCTTGAACTGGAACTAAAAGTAGAACTTGAACTTGAACTAGAACTCCTACAAAACTAGAAGTAGAACTTGAACTAGAACTTGCCTTGAACTTGAAAGCTCAGGTGGCGGGATTGTCAGTGGTCCATTCTGGTGATGGCGGGGACGGAGGTGAGTGGAAGGGAGGAAATTGAACATCAATAAACAACAGCTATCATAGTGATAGGGAGCTTTCTAGACGATTAATGAAGCACTGATTAATACTGATAGCACACACCCCGTACTAGGACCACATCTACAACAACAAAACTAAATAAAACAACGTCGACAGCAACTACATCCCCTTGACAAACATCACAGAAACTTATACAAACACCCATAACCCGCATACCCCCCCTTTTCTCTCCCCCTCTCCCTCTCTCCATCTCCACAACCTCCGCAAACAACACCTCACACCCACTCCCTCCCTCCCCCCGCACACCACCCCCTCGCCATCGGCGCATCCCCGAGCGACCTCGTTCTCTTCAGTCCGCATATACGCATATGTCGCTGAATCCCATCTGTATCCTCCTCTTCTTTCACCAGCTGGCATTGCTCGACGGTGTCGGACGCCGCAGACGGCGTCGAGGGTGCGGTCAAAGTCGTGGACGCGATGGTGGTAGAGGTGGACGCGACCGAAGACAGAAACTCACTGTAGGATTCTAGATCCAGATATAGTCGTTAGCAGGTGAATAGAGAGAGAATGAGGAGAGGAGTCAAAAGGAGGTGTACCGAGTTGAAAGCCGTCGGCGAGTTTCCAATGTCGAGTGATGATGTCAGTGACCTCACCATCCAACGCACCTGCCATCCAACTCTGCGTCAGTTTATCCGAGCCTCCCCTCCAATCCTCCCGAGTACCGGTACTCACCCTTCAGCCCCTTCAACCCGATCCCCTTTCCACCGCCGAGCGCCCCCGCCAACGCCAGCTCCTCCCACGTGCTCATCGCCTCATCCCCAAGCCTAAAACTCCACACTCCCCAAATCCTCTGGTCCAACGTCTCCTCGACCTTCTTCCCTTCCTGTTCCCTTGCGTCGCGTTCCGCAAACCACTTATCCAGTCTCGACTGTCGTGCTACGTCGTGGAGACGTGTGAGGTTAGTTTCATCGTCTTCATCGTTACGGCGTGGGGTTACTTGAGGATCCGTGTGGCGTCTGACAGGCGGGGGAAAGGGACCGCGGGGAAAGTGTGGTGTTTGTAGCGTTTCGTGTGATTGTGGTTGGGGAAGTACTTGAGAAAGTTCTTGAGGCAGCGGTTGAGGAGCGGGGCCGGGGTGTTGTTTCAGCGGATTGCTGTTCGTTGTATATCTCGTCTCATGGTCAGAGATTTTTGTGCGGTCTGACTCGGCATCGATATCCGACCATTCGGCCTCGTCGTTACCAGCTTCATGATCAGGCTGGGTATTCAAGCCCTCCTCCTCCTGTGTCATGGCGATCCGCTTCTGATTCAAGCGTCCCAGGAACTGTGCGCGGCGCATATTCGCCTCCATCTCTTCTTCCGAGTCCATGATATCGTCATCATCATCATCTTCCACCTCTTGAACTTGGACATGAATTTCCTTCTTATCCACTGGGTCACTCTGAGTCTCCTGATCCTCATCTGATTCAATCTGCTCTTGCAATACACTCACCCTCTCCTGAGTCGCCTGGGTTCCCCGATTCTCCTCCCCCACCTCAAACATCTCCCGGAACGCACTCACCCTCTCTGTACCCCGCATCCCCGCCACCACCCTCTCCAACACCTCTTCCGCAAACCTCACCCTCCTCGCCTCCTCCCTTTCCTCCTCTCCCTCTTCCTCACCCTGCTGCTGTTCTTCCTCTTCCTGTCTTCCCTCCTCTTGTCCCCCCTCCTCTCCCTCTTCCTCCCCCACCCTCTGCGTCTCCCCCCTCCCCCACCTCCACCACGGCCCCCTCCCCTTCCTCTCCCTCCACCCGTCCACAAACCCCCTCCACCGTTCCCCCAACAATGGCACATCCCCATACCCCTGCAACCGATTATACTTGACGGGCAGCACACTCGCGTCGGTGAGCTGTGTAATTGGTATCAGTCTCCCCGGCTGGACTCCCGGCGTTATGATACTCTGACGGATGGTCTCTGGTTGTGGTTGCGTTGATTCTGGTTGGGTGGCAGGAGAAGAGGTGGAGGGTGAGGAAGCAGATGGAGGAAGCGGACGCGGAGTATTCAGCGGGGTCTGCGAGTTGACTGAGTCCAAGGACGGTGTCGGAGATGGGGATGATGAGCGGCGCCGAAAGCAGCAGAAGGTGGAGGTGACGCATGATTTGAGGGTGGATTTGAGGCGGTAGGGGGTTGATGGTAGAGCGGATGGTGGCGAGGGTGTTAATGATGGTGCTGAAGCTGGATCTGGTGCTAGTGCTGGTGAAGGGGGTGTTAAAGGGGGTGATGAAGGAGCTGGAGCTGGTTGCGACATGTTGCGGGGATGCAATAGATAGATGGATGGATGATTGTGAGAAAATGAAAAGTGCAAATCGTAGCCAAAAATTTGGTGATGGTAGCAAAAGGGTGATGGAGAAGATGAGAGAAGATGAGAGAAGGAGAAGAGGATGGAGAGAATTAGGAAGATGCGGCGGTGAGCGGGAGCGGCGAGACGAGCGTTGTCCGCTTCATGTCTTGTCACTTTGCTCCGCTTCTCTTTCGTCACCTTGTGCTCGTATAAAGTTATGACTTCTAAACTAATCAATTCTGTGCTCTAATACCGCCTCACAAGACTCATACACCATCCATTAACCATACCAACCTAAACTTCCAAAAACGAAAAACATCCTGCACGTAAACTTCCATCTCCGTAATACAAGCATTATCCTCACATTCAATTAGTATACGACCTCCGCTGCACTATCCCATCCCAAATCCCGGTATCCATTCGCATTCCACCACTGGCGCTCAAACCCCTCTCCGCAGGGACCATGTGAATCTCACCACAATCTGCTTCTCCCTCACCACCCAAGACCGCGTCTTCAGCTATATTTGTCCGTAGCGAGGATCTCATCAACACCCATTCATCATGGTCGGAAAAGGGCCACTGTCCAAGGACTAACTCCTCCGGCGAAGTTCCATTTAAATAAGGCGCAGTACTACTCGAGGGGTCTTTTGCGGCAGGAACCGACGTCGGAGGCGGGGTTGTGCTACTGGCGAGGCGGGAACAAAAAGAAAGTTTGCGCTTGTAAACATTGTCTCTGAAATCATATTCTTCGACATCCGTTTCGGAGTCAGGGTCGGTCACTGGCCCGATTAGATTATTTCACAATGAGAGGGGAAAGAAATACCATTTCCATGACCACTGATTGGAAGATATTGTCTCCGAGATAAAACGGCGGGGGCAGAGCCTCCACATAATACATTATCAGACGGTTCACAGCACCCACATAACAATTCATTGGACGATCTAGAACTTGAACACTCCTCTCTGATATTGCTCGACTGAGGGTTCAAGTTCATATTCGCCATTTCATCGTACAGCCAAGTATCATTATAATGCGCAGGGTCCACTTCAAAATAGTTTGGAGAGGTTGGTTTCGCTCCCAAACGGTGAGTCCACATGCGAGATGGATCGGGAGGAGTTAGTTCCCCTTGACACTCCTTCAATTGTCTCATAGTTTCACCGGCTAGGGCCCTGTGGCTAACCCCAAATCCCACCTGTACAATCGGCCCCGAGGGCTCTTGGTTAGGAATATGAAACCCCCGCTGTATAATCGGTCTCGACGCGACTGATTCTTGATTAGGGATATAAAAACCCTTCTGTATTATCGGATCCGACTTTGATGAAGAAGTATGAGGAACACTCGGAGTCGTGCGTGATTTGTGTCCAGTCACCAGTCCGAACATTGATGAAGAACCCTCTCCCGAACCTGATGAAGTCGCCTGCCCTGAAGAACCCTCTTCCGAAATTGAAGTCGCCTGTCCTGAAGAACGCTGCTCTGAACTAGACGAAGAACTCTCTCCTGGGCTTGGGGCTGGATCTCTATTAGGAACATTCGGAATCATGTGCAAAGCTCGGCCAGTTGAAGACTCCATCTGTTCCACCCGTCCCAACGTTCCTGAAAATCCCTCTCCCGGGCTTGGGAACAGATTTTGATTAGGAACATTCGGAATCATGTGTCCTGTGCGTCCCCCCCGTAAAGTTGCCGTAGCCGGCTGAAAGGCTCTCAGATGGCTGAAAGGAACAATGTGACCAAAGACTTCTGGTTGGATTCCAGGTTCTCTTGGGTGGGGAGGAAAGCCGATTCCAACAGGCCGGTTTGGGTCGGGAGCATTGCCGGTTCCACCAGGGTGGTAGTTTAACATAGCGTTCAAGCGGGCGAATCTGGCCTCATTATCGGCAGCGATAATGTCTTCGTATGTGATGCCTAAAATCTCCCGGTCACTCATGGAAATACCGTTTCCGACCTGATATCTTGGGATCAGCGGATAATGGTATGTATGCATCATGGTTGGTATTTGAACAGTAAGGTTCGGACGCGCAGTCTGTCCAGAAGACTCTCGACGCGGTGCTGATGTAGGTTGTCCTACTGAACCATGCTGATGTTGCGAGTGCATTGACTGTGAAGCGCCACCCGCGGAAGTACCAGTATTTTGCGACGTCGAAGTCGAATCTTGGTTTCCCGCGGTCTGTTGAGCTGATCCAGAACTAGAGCCAACGTCTGGTATTTCACCATCATCCGAACCTTCGTCATCGTCTTGTATCCGGTCCCCAGTTTCGCGACATCCACTTGAGCTGCCGTTCTGAGAAGGTTCCTGATGGTCACCATTTTCAGACACCCGTTCAGACCCTTCACCGCGATTACGCAACACAGAAGGCGGGAGCCCTCCTCCAATCAATTCTGGGATATCATCGAGAGAACCTGCCTGTGTAAAACGCTGGCTTGTATTCCTTCTGAGTGTCCTCGACGAGTCCGGTGAGTTTATGAGAGTGGAGGCATTAGAAGCTGGTGACCACGTTGCATCTGCAATATATCTGGACCTCAGATCAGAACTAGTAGAGTTGGACCGCAGAGGACGCCTTTCACTCGGTCCCGAGCCACCCGGTTGAGTCCCATGATCAAATCTCCCCAATTCACCCCATTGCCGCTCCCTTTCCCGCATTTCACGGCGTCGCCGCCGAACCACCTCCTCTGCTTCTCTGATCAGTGAATTTACCGGTAGCTCGCTCCTGCTCGATGATCCAGTGTTTTGCAGGGAAGGCGATTCTTGATCAAGTTCGTTCAAGAGCCTTGGAGCGGGGTCGTGATGGGAGGAAGAACTTCCTACCGGGGGATCATTGGTGTCCAAGTCCCGCTCACGCCTTCCGCGGGTAGTGTCGTCGATAAATCGGTCTGCCGCTGCGCGCCGGAGCATTTCTCGCTGTACTTCCGGTGGCTGTTGTGAGAAAACAATGTCTATCCCACGCCTGGGAAGATGTAATGGGAGTCTATCGATAGGGGGGATGTAAGGTGATGGAGAACTATCTGGATGATTCTCTGGATCCAGCGGCCACAGATTGTATTCTGCTATGGGATTCTCAGCGAAATGATTCTCAGCAGCTTGATTCGCAGCAGGAACATTCTCAGCAGGAGTACCATTGGTAGAAGGATCGTGGGTAGGGGGATCTGGTGCCGGGGGAGGGGCGGCTGGTGTATCCGGTACTGGTGGATTCGATGTCGACGGATTCACTTCTTCCTCCTCTTTCTTATCCTTCTCCATCTTTTCCTCCGCTTTCGTTTCCTCCTCCTTCGTTTCCTCGCCCTTCCTTTCCTCCTCCTTCTCCTCTTCCTCTGTTTCTTTCTTCACCCCCTCCCCCTCATCCATCGCCACCTCCTCCTCCCTCTTCTCCTGCGCATCCCCGTGCTCACCCTGTTCAGCACCCTGTTCAGCACCCTGTTCAGCACTCTGTTCAGCACCCTGTTCAGCACCCTGCCTCTCCTCCTCAGCCTCCTGATTCCCATCCACATCCGCCTCCGCTCCCTGTCTCCTCCGAAACCGACTCCGAAACTTCGCTGTGATTTTTTCCTTGATCTTGCGGAGGCGATTTTTTGCGGTGGTGACGCGATGGGCGGTGTTGGCTGGGTCGGTGGGAGGGGAGTTTGGGGGTAAGGGGTTCGGAGGGTCGGTGTTAGACATTGAGGTTGATTAAGCGGGAACTTGAAGGAGGTTGAGAAGAGTGAAGGGGAGAGAGATTTGATGTGGGTAAAGCTGAACTTGAAAAGGTGAAGGCTTGAAAGTAGAACAAGGTGATTCAAGGGCGAGAGAGAGTCGAGCTGAGAGAGTAGCGATTAAAGCGAAGCCGGGGAGAAAAGTAGGATGACAGCAAGCCCACAGACGACGACGAAAAAGATGGCGAAGACGGCGAAGGAGTAGCGAGCTAGGGGTAGCACCAAGCCAGATCGATAGATTGACGAATAGTAGATTTGTAAACGAGCAAGTGTGTGGTAAATAGCCAAAAATGATGGAGGTACGAGATTCAGCAAGACCTTCCGTGAGCCCAAAGATGGTCGAGAGGAGGAGAGGGGGAAAGGAGATGCAGAGAAGCGGTAGGAGCAGCGGAATCTCCAGCGGGGCGGGACCGGCGAGGCCGTGGGAGAGTGAGATTCGGTGCCCTTCACGAGCGAGGTGAGTGAGTGAGGATTCATGACGAGAGGCAACATCAATTCATCATGTTCATCAATTCGGTGTTTCCAAAACATGTCATCGTCCCTCCGGTCCTACGTACCAGTAGAGTACATCACGATCTACATAACATAAATACAATATGCACAATCAGCCCTCAACGCTCACCCATCACCGTCCCGATGTATACCCAACATAATTCCCGCCCCTCCCCCTATCCCTCTCCCTCTCCCTGTCCTCCCTCTCCCTCTCCCTCATCCTCTCCCTCATCTCCATCTCTCTCTCCCTCACCGCCCTCTCCACCTGTTCCCTCTCCCTCTCCTCCCTCTCCCTCTCCTCCCTCTCCCTCTCCTCCCTCTCCCTCGCCTCCACCTCCCTCTCCACCTCCTCCTCCGCCGCCCTCCTCCCCCACCCTCCCAACCCCGCAATCGTCCCCAGAATGCCCCTCCCTTTGGTCTGCTGCACCGTAACCGGTGGCGCCGGCGGCGGTGACGTCGACTGCATCGACGCCTGCTCCAGTGACACCTGTGGCGGCAGTGGCGCCTCCGGCGGCGGTCCTCCCTTGGATACTAACGCGGGTTTCAACGGTGCCGGGCGGGATTTCGAGGGCCCGGGGCCTTCGAGGTAGCCCGACGATCGAGGACCATGGCGGCGGTGGACGGGAGAGGGGGAGCGGGAAGAGGTGTGGGAGGAGGTGGAGGGGGTTTGGCTCGGAGAGCGGGGGCGACGGGGGCGGGAGCGGGAGCGGGAGGTGGCCGGGGGGTTGCGGCGGCGTTGCGGAGGGCGTTCTGACATGCGGGAGTCGTGGTCCCAGTCGCGGTCGCGGGGGGGTTCTCGGTCTCGTTCGCGGTCTCTCGGTGGGATGAAATCGCGGGATTCGCGGGGGATGAAGTCGCGGGACTCTCTGGGGTCGTTTTCGCGGTCAGGGCGGTCAAGGCGGCGGGTTCGCATTTCGATTTCGCCAGTTCTGATCATCTGCGAGAGTTGCATGAGTTCGTTGAGCTCTTGTTGAGTGAGCCGGCCACGGATAGCAACCATGTCACCCTCATCCACGAAATCATATTTCCTGTAGATAATTGCCCTCTTCGAAATGAGGGCGCGCGCGATCCGTGTCATGGGCTCTTCATTGCTGGAGTAGGAAGATTCGGGGGAATCAGGAGATGGAGGAGCAGGTCGAGAGCGAGATCTGGAGACTCTTCGACGGCGGGAGCGGGAGCGGCCTGATGAGCGTGGGTCGTCGCCCATAGTACGTCGTCCTCGATCACGGTCGCGGTCACGGTCGCGGTCACGGTCGCGGTCACGGTCGTCGTGATATTGACGGACTAGTTGTCGACTCGGCGGACCATCGAGCGTCATGGAGGCCATGGATTGATAGAGATCATGCCTGCTGTTCTCGCGAGCGTGTAGAGGAGGGGAATCCGCTTCCTCGCTGGTAGTGTAGTCGGAGCGAGGTCTGAGAGACGGAGGAAGGGGTGCAACTCCTGATCTGATCGGGGCATTGGGATCATAAGGAGCTGGAGGCGGTGGTGCCGCAACGACTGGAACCGGGATATTAGGCGGCGGGAGGGCGAGCTGCCTTGGTGGAGGGTCCTTTGGCGACGGTGGGCCCGGAGCGGGGAGAGCTTTGAACTCTTGTTTCGGCGCCGGGAGCGCAGCTTGTGCCGGTTTTTGCGGAGGAAGCTCAATCGTTCGTGCGGTAGTGTTGATGGTGATATTCCCGAGAATCGGTTTCCCGCCAGCACCATTCACCGTGATATCAATCGCCTGCCCGCCGAGCTCCACACGAATAGTATTCGCCGAGGGAGGCGCCAACTCTTCTTCCGAGCGGTGACGAACCATCGCGCCAGCATTTGAACTTTGCGGGGTTGGAGATGGCGACCGAGGCCTTTGCTTGACCAGTGCACCACTCATCATCGGTGCGTTAGGATTGGCCATCTTTCTTCCTGGCCTCGGTGAATCATAGTCTTCATCATCCGACTCCGGTCTCTCGTTCCGTTCACGTCGTCGCGGCGGCCCAGCGTGCGGGTATTGCGGGTGATACATCACCTGGCGGTCCCTCGATGGTCTTCCGTTCTCTCCGCCAGCATGATACTCGGTATTCCGTTGCCCTCTCTTCGCATGCGCGCTTCCCGATGAGATGATGTACCCCTTCTGGCTTCGAGACCTCAAATCATGGCCCTCATAACTTCCGTCCGACATGCCACTACTTTTATACGTCGAAGAGCGATGCACATTTCCCCCTGTGCCAGGAATCACCATAAACGGCCCTCCTCTACCCTGCGGAGACGAATCGCGAGGCGGCGGCCCAGATGACGTATGATACGAGTGAATCACCGGCCTCTGGGCTGAACTCGAGCGATAATCAGTGAAGTCACTATCATGATGATGAATCAATGGGCGATCCCTCCCACCACTCGCAGTGGTATTCCTACGACCCAGCTCGCCGCCTCTCATTGCGCCCTTTCCGCTATTCCCTGGGGCGTGTGGGTTGTAGTCTGGGTGTGCACCTGGCGGGACGAACGGTGGCGCGTGATGCGGGGGATATGCGGGGTAGTGAGCTAGGTTTTCGGAGGAGGATGTTGGCGATGGTGGATGCGTTGAATATGGTGTTTGTTGGCCGCTGTTTGGAGCTTGGGGAGCTGCTGGAGGAGCCGGAGGAGCCGGCGGATGGGCCGATTGATAATGTTGCGGATGATATGGGTATGGAGGGCCTGGCATCATGGGTGGGGGAGGGCCGCCGTAATAGGCTGGGTCCATTGGCATGGGAGGCATCCCGTGGGCGCCGTATGGCATCGGTGGTTCGGCCATGCTCAATGGGCGACGGGAGCGGCCCCCGGGGGAGCGTGTTCGGCGAGACATGGCGATAGATGGATTTGGAGAAAGTGGAGAAGTGGAGGAGATGCGTGGTCGTCGATGGTTCGATTAGGAGCTGCAGGACGCTCGGAGGAGTAGTTATGTGTCGGTCAGTGCTGCGTTGGCGGCAGCTGAGGCGGAGAAGGACGCCTGCGGAACAAGAACGGTGGTGGTGGTGGTGGTGGTGGTGGTGGTGGTGATGGTGAAGTGCTGAGACTGAACTTGCGGAGAGGGAGGTGTTAAGTAGCAGCGGGGTAGCTCGACGAAAGAAGCAGCTGGACAGGGCAGCCAATACGAAAGGGGCTTGAGTGTGGAGGGAGCTTTGACAGCGATGGCGATGGCGATGAGCGAGGGAGCAGCGCAGAGATTAAGAGGGGAGGAGGAGAGAAATAGGGATGGATGTTGGGGGAAGATGGGAGGAGAGAGGAGAGGAGGAGGAGTAGCAAACCGTTGACTGAGGGGTCGTTCAGCGCTAAGCACCAACTCCCCCAGACGCTGAGCTGGCGATGCCCATCGTCATCCCACAGCAGCACTGAAATCAATTGGCCAACTTCACTCATACGCGCCTTCTAGACTGTGTTCTCATCGTCCAACAACTCCTCGTCTCCTTGTCCTGCTCCTTAGGATCTCCCAAGCCATTGGGACGCCACGTCGAGCCCTTCAGTCTGATCACTCCAACATCAGACACCATGTCCTGAGGTTGCGGTTGTACAGGCGTCACATTGACTCACGAAATTGTGCTTCTCCATTTCCTCAGGCAAGCATGTTTCATTTCACCCAATGAAACTGAACATCTCCAATCGAATCACAACGCGCAGTCGCATTGCGCATCTTCTCTCATGCACATTTCGACAACCACATCTCATTACCTCCACAGATATCTACACCGCGACATCCTCACCCACCATCCCCCCCCTCATCATCTTCCCCTCACCATCCACCGTAGAGCCTCCTCGCCTGGTCCACATTCCTCGCAAGGTACTTATAATTATCCGCATTCCACAGCATCAACTCCGGGTGCTGTCGCCTCAGCCCCCATACACCGCCCTGGAGATACGCTCTCTCTCCGTGTTCCAGGAGAGTGGGGATCCATGTGAATAAGGAGACAACCTCAGACAAAACTCAGATGCGGACGAGGGAAAGTATAACTAGAGCGTAAATGCTTAGTTAGGTTTATCTACAATTCCAGAATTCAATCAAAAAAAAACCCTTTAAAGGGCTTTTAGGTACATTACCCGATACTTTAACTTCATTCTACTATATATGTTGTACCATGCCCAGGGCTGTTTTGTACAAATCCACTCTGCTCAAGGTCCATCCAACTCCCACAACCTCCCCAAATCGTGAAAATAACTCAAACCCGTCTCTACACGACCATCCCAGTCTCTACATACATTTATCCTGCAAGGATGTTACTGTTATCCCCATATCCCGTTTCCTGTTTCATATTTCCATTCTTTCCATCCCCCCAACCCCCTTCCTAGTCGTCATCACCCCCCAGGCTCTCCTCCCACTGTACCGCCACCATTGATATCATCCCATCAAGTCTATCTCGACACTTCAACTCGTTATAACTTCTAACGCTTAATCTGCAAGTATCCGACTATACCGAATCACGCATCTTCATACGCCGGAATCTGCAGTAGACGCGGAGTATATCCTCATGGTCATGGAAGGAGACATGACGGGGATGTTGCTGAGACGAAAACCCTGGTTCATGTTGGTGGGGGATTGGGGTGACTCGATCCGAGGTGTGACTTGACGGAGGTGGGGGATATCAGGCGAAACATGGGTAGGTTGTGCACGGGTGGGCCATGTGGATAACGGTGTACGACTCGGGAGATGGTGGGCGAGTTTGTGTGGATGCTGGTTGCCGGCGGGGGCCGTTCGGAGGAGAGGTTGTGTTTAGGCGTCGAGAATGAGGCCGAGAAGAGTTGCGGTCTTGAGGAATTTGTGGAAGATGTAAATCTATTTCAGGATTCGGTGGGTGGAGATGCTAGCTCGAGTGTATAACGTATGATTCCGTGTCGCTCTGTTGGAAATATGCGAAAGAAGAAAATGCTGGTGATGGTCAGCACGAGATATCATTCACTCCCGATACCCCTTTCGGAACGTATCTCCTCTGATCTACCTCTTACTGTACCTATTTTTCACCTCTTGACGACAGACGCCGTTTTCCAAATTTTCTCAAGAAACCTCCTTGTTGAATACGTAGTCCTTTCTCTCTATACCGTGACTCTGTTACACGTCGGACTCGACTCATTCGTCCGACCCTCGAAAATCGGTTCTTGTACCTTGATTTCGGAAACGCTTTCTCGCCTTCATCAACCCCTTGAGGGGGGAATACATGATTCCCCGCATGACACATACAAGGAACCGCCGTATCCTAAATAACATGCTATCATGATTCTAGGATTCATCCCGTCCATCATGCTCATGATCCCTCAGACGCCGGGATCATGTATGCACATCATAATCGCCAAGACCATGACTGCCAACTACCGATCCCGTTATTGCTATTACATCCGCAAGTTGATTCTTGTCGCGACTATATTTGTGCCCCCGATCCTCTGGGTTTGAACATCTTCGGTCGGGGGTACTACGGGGGATGGAGCGGGAGACCGCCGCAGGCTCCACACAAGAACCGACTCAATTCAGCGTGCTCATATGAATAAATTAGGTTGATAAGGATTGTGGATTGAGTAATGATATCTACGGTCATAGAACGATAATTATGACCGTGACTACTTTTTGAGGCCTGAAATGGTAACTTGTGCCCATTAATTGGTCGTCAGTCATCACTCATTCCATCATGGATTATTCTCTGAAACAAATCGAGTAGAGCAGGCGCGTAGTTCAAAAGCTCACATCCTCGCATCCTCACGTCCTCACGTCATCTCGTCCTCATGTAGGGTGCTCTACTCGCTGCGCATTCTTGTAATCAGTGCAATTTCAGTTCGTCAAATGTATGGAGTTATCCGCTTCTATTCTTTCACATTTAATGCTGATTACAACAGAGGCGCAATCGCTTGAGCGACATTTTATAAGATCTCATGAAAACAAGGTCTTTCACTGTCGTTTATGTAATGCATACTGTGCATACCGCTATCTCTGTAGATCACACGAAATGGCGATTCATGGTGCGGTGTGCAAGCGTCAACACCAACCCCAGCGCCAGCCCATGAAAAAACAGACAGAACCATATTCACGAAATGTACCCGGCTGCAAACTGATTTTTAAAAACAGTCACGAACGGTTTAAACCTTGGAATAGAAGTAAGCATATTCGGACGCTCAGGGCTAAAAATCATGTTGTCAGATCAGATGTTGAACAGAGAGTGGATATGTGATTTTTGCTCTACACCTGACAATAGATAGCTCTTGGGTCCGATGAGTAGAGCATACTATCACGCCCATGGGAGCTAGAAGAAATTTTTTTGCGCTAGCATTATACTCTCGTTGTGTCGCAATATAAAGAGCGTGCTGAACACATCACTGTCGACTCGACATTCGGAGTTATACACACAAGTGTCGGAATGCATTTCCTCATAGCTCAACTTTTCACTCCTAAAAGCCAATATAAGAAAGCTCTTCTAGCACTACATGCCCCAGAAAATAAAACGGGATGATCGATATCAAATCATAGCTACTCCGAGTTTCTAGAGAAAACTCGCTGGCACGACTCCGGGCCATCGCTAAGCTCCCAGTTACAACCCCATAACGCTATCTCGCAGAGATTAAAGAAATACTCGCCGTCCCCAACTCGCTACAGAAAGACTCAAAGAACCATTGTCAAAACGATTTCCTTCACCAAAGTATGAAAAAAAAAAACCCTAGCGAACTCCAAGTATGCCACAGTACCATCACACATGCATCCACTGGCTCTCCGTTCAGCTACTCTTCGTCTCTCCTCCCTTGCCATCTCCAACCTCTTCCTGCCTGAGTGCCTCCACCGCTTTATCCAGCGCTGCAATCATCTTCTCAGACAACTGCATTCCTTTTTCAACCTCTCTCTTCGGGCTGGGGTGTTCCTCCTCCACTCCACCGTCGCCTTCTAACATCTTCATCATTTTCTGTTCCGCGTTCGGGTCCGGCGATTTCCAGAACAGCAACGCCCACCACTTCACCGCAAGGTCCCAGGTCGATTTTCTGCGCCACCCCTCATAAAAGCCTGGTAGGTACTCTTTAAAAAGATACATGTCATCGTGTAAGGCACGTTTCTGCCTGGCCATGTTCTTGTATGAGCCTGAGCACCACCAGCGGACGGGGCTCTTGAACTTAGGTGGTTCAGGTGAGTCTACGCCTGGGACCGGGTAGTGCGTGTACATCCAGATGAGAACGTAAAAAAA
>ML220184.1:0-52098 GCA_004786065.1 Ascodesmis nigricans | reverse complement strand
GTTAGAACGAGACCTAACAGTCTCTTGTCACACTTTCGCACCCCCGATACCAAACAACACTGGGCATCTCGCATCATAGAGTTCCTGCTGGGGGGTCTTCCTATAGTCACAGTCGAGCTAGTGGGGGTCAGTTCTCGGGAAAATGTGGTTTGGTGGGGGCTATGGTCATCTCCGAGAAAGAGAATATAGTTGTGCTGATATTTTCTGCCACTTGTGCTCAACATCGATGGAGTTTACATTCTACACGTGAAGAATATTTTATCTACAAGTTGATCTCAATTCTCCATGGGCTCTGTCCATTTCGGCGCCACCTTGCCATCCTCTCCATGAGCGGCGATTGCAGTTCTCCCACAAACCAGAACAGAGCTGCTTTGATATTCATGTGGCGGGAGTCCCTCAGAATCTGCAGGCACCAGGGTTGGGAAGGAGGGGGTGCCAGAGATAGTCTATGAATGGTCTGCCACGTTTGTGACCTGGGAGCGGGCGGTCAAAGGATAGGTCCGTAGCAGAATATGGATCCGTGATGCATCTACCCGCCAATGGGTCCGTTTTGGCGCCAGGATCTGGCGTATACGGCTGCAGGCGACGTCCCCATGTGTTCATTTTCATCCCACCTGTCTTACTTTGGGCCTGCTCCTGTGTTTGGACCGCTGGGCGCCTCGAATATCATATACTGTAGTCTCCCCTTCCTCAACTCCTCTCCCCTACCCACAATCAATATCCTCAATCTTCAAGCTCGCCTATCCACTCTTACGCTCACAAATTCGACTTTATCCTCCCTAGTATTGAGTGTATCTGCTTTGTGTGTGCATTGGACCATTCTTTGTTTCATACCCTGTTCCCCCCCAAGCACGCTCGACCGCAGCATCCTGTACCCGCAAGTCTTTGTCTTCGCAAACTGCAACAGAATCCGTCAAACGGCCATCTGATACAGATCAATAGTAGCTTCCAGTTCTTTCAGGGCTTTGCACGCGGAAATTTACCCATGGCTACCTCTTCATCGCAGCTAGATTGCCGTCCGTTTGGTGTCGACCAAATAGATTGGTCACCCTACGTTGTTCAACCACCACCTCCTTCTTCTTCATTTCATCCCGCTGCCTCCTCCTCCTCCTCCTCCTCCTCATCCTTCTATCTTCATTCCCACAACTCTTCCAACCACTCACCCTCTTCGCAATTGCACTCTTACGCATCCATCCCAAGAACACAGCTTCGCTTCTCGCCCGCTACAGCGAGGGCTTACCATCAATCCTCGCAAGACCAATTCCCTGCAGCAGAGAATCGATCGCAACAATCCTATCATTATTGGACCAAGCCATCAACCAGCTACCCGTCAGCTCCGATTTTCTCATCGCCTTTTGAGCCATCTCAACCCACGCCCCAATTCCGCTACTCTGTCCAAGTATCATCACGACCATCTAGTGTGGCTGCCAAATCAGAACTCCAACAGCCTATTCCGCTTTATCACCTGTCCGCAGACCGAATAATGACTCTCCCAGCCATGTCAAACGCCAACGGCGATGAAATCCCCCCATCCAGCAACTATGATACGGAGATGAACATTCAAGGACTGCCAACCCCAGTTCCTAGTGCCTGCGGAAGCAAGCGCTCAGCAAAGACGGCGGAGTTTGATGAAGAAGACAACGCAAGCACACCCGAGCCCTATACATCCGAGGAAGATGACGACGATGAGTACACTCCCGTCCCGACGAAGATTCAAACCAAGGCCTCGGGGCCCAAGCGAGTGACGCCCCATCGTCCGACAGAGGTCGCCGACAAAGAATCCGGAAAGCCATATGCAAAGCTTGTTTATGAAGCCCTCAGTAGCGCCCCGCAATGCCAAATGGCGGTTTCGGAGATCTATGATTATTTCAAGCATCATTATCCTCAGTTTCGCGCTATGAAGGGGAGGGGTTGGATGAACAGCATCCGCTATAACCTCTCTATGAACGAGGTATGTCTCTTGTGTTACTTCAACGATGCCGTTTCTAACTCTCTACCAGGGATTTGAACTTGTCAAACGCCCTGACGGCGACAACGGGAAAGGTGGACTCTGGCAACTTACCCCCGCGGCCCAAAAACACGGCATCAAGTCCACCACTCGCTCGCGTCAATCATCCCTTCCTCGAAAACGTCAAGGTTCCATGCGCTGCTCCCCTCGCTCTACCCGCCGCCGTTCTCCGCTCCAAAACTATGTTAAACCCTCTTATCCATCCTTCAATGAGTACGAAGAACAGTTTGAGATGGAAACGGATCACAGCCGTGCTTCATCTTACGACGAATCACTTGGACCTCTTACCCCTCCCGCACAAGAGACTTTTACCCCAATGCTGGAGGGTCCGGCATACGTTACGCCAGAACTTGCGGTCACCGATGACCAAAATCCCTTCCTGTTGTTCGAACAACCACTTCTCATGCATCGTGATGCTTTCATCGGTGCTGATGAGACGCCAAGCGAGTTCACTGTTGCGTGGGGGACCCCAATGCCTTCACCACCAGTCGAATTTTTCTCATTCGACCCGTACCCAGCTGTACCATCCACAGTCGATACTTTCACTGGCAGCAACTTTGAGGAGCAGCTTTTCATCACGCGTTACGGCTTTGGAAACACGACCCCCACTCCAGACACATATCCTTAATCTTTGGAACTGGTTCATTTCTTTATGTTTTTAAACTTTTGGATCTAGATGTGTGTGAGTGTTGTGGTGTTTGGTGTAGGATGATGACGGAGATGATGATTGATTAGTTTGTGCATTATGCTAATTTTGAGGCCGGAACTGCGCATACCCGCAGATTCCAGCCATGATGTCGATGCTTTCTCTGGGATCTAACTGAAGATATCCTTGCCGTATAGACTTCCAAGCTTGTGATTTTCTTTATTTCGCATGTTGTCCTTCCTTGTACTATCAGATTGTGTTTTCGTTCCCGTTTCCTTTGTTTCCCTAACCTAATGGTGTGAAGCTCTGTTCTTATGCTTGTACTTAGCGAGAGATGATGGTTTGACATGTATTCAGACGTAAATGTACATTCATGAAAGCGACTTGTCAAATTCCCGCACCTGGTGATCGCCCGATTCAACGATTTCATCGTTTATGGAGTAGTCCTCGGGGATAGTCACACCACTACATCCGTCACAACTGAAATCTCTATATTTACGAATGACAGGAGTTTTATGGTTCCATAGCAAACTGGTCCTCCCTCCACTTCTGTCCATCCCTCCCCGTTTTGGGGAAATGCCTTGAAGAAGCCATATCCTTTTTGAGAGCGCTCTATGGAACAGAATGAGAATACATAACACCAGTACCCGTCCGCCAGCGAGAGTGAATCTCCGTTTGGAATTACAGCAGCGCACTACCGTCAAGATCTATTACACGTGCCCATCGTTGCATTCTTCAGATGGTGGCTGCAGTCATGCCCTCGCCCGTCCCGGAAACACAAAGTGTCGGCGCTCTAGACAGCAATGGATGTGGCAAAATAAGGAGGCGGATGTACTAGTATGTGTCTGTAAAGCGGGGATCTAGGACCCACCCAAGGGGTGGATCCTGACACGCCCGTGCGCGAGAATTATTGACATCGACTTCGTCTTTCTCCTTGATGGGGGGCGCCCTGGCAGGCCCGACCGTAGGAGCTAGGAGCCAGATTTTCAGACGAACGTGGCGGGAAAGATGAGATGGTCAGTGAGATCACTGAGATGAGATGGGATGGAATGTGAAACTCGGTGACCCCCACAGTTCACAGCATATAGGTTGTGTAAGTCAAGATTTCAAGATTTACATCCGGATTCAAAATGCCGCAAGCAAGTTGAAGCGCTGTATGTGGGACTCGTAAAGTACTCTACAAAAAAGGCTTCACTGATATCATATTTTGCCAATTGGAAGTTCGGACGATCGGAGTCCCAAAACAGGAGTGCACGCGGGTATCGAGGTTGATGAGTTGGTCACCATGCTGAGTGATGATGAGTGGCGTACCCTTTTTGAATGGGGGCACGATCATTATGGAGATGCCGTATGCAAAGCCCCGATCGGAAGGAGGACCTGTGTATTGGGACTCTGACAAAAAGGAGTGTCAACGCGTCCTGGCCAGCATCGAGGGATGAACACAATGATTCTGATCGATACACAAGCATGAGGACAGCCTTTTCTTCTTCGTGTGAAAATAAGCTTCATACTATCGTTGACAAAAGAAAGGATACCCCCGCCATTAATACAGAGTTAGCACTCGTTTCGCATTTCCGCCTTTCCCCACAGCATCTTCAGGTATCAGGCAAAGGAAGGGTCAATCATAAACCCACTATTATGCGTCGGGCGGTGCTTTCATTGGTATCAGACTCTTCCAGTATGTGACCTTGGCTTGTACCCCGAATGTCATCCAAACTGACACTGTCAACGCATCTTTTGGAACACTACCGACACCACCGGCAGTGCAATGTTTCATGACAGAGAAGGAAGCTCCAGAGTACACTCTTGGCAATTATTCCCCTTCAAACAAAGCAACATTCTGACTTCGCGCCGTAGAGTAGGGTAGGGTAGAAGCGGGGCGCATTACAATCGATCGCAAGGTCTCAGACCCTCGCCACATATCCAGGATTTTAGTAAAAACGGATTACGGTATCCGTGCGTCAGGCTAGAGCAGAAGAGCGGCAAGACCTGATAACACCTTCGCTTGGCCAGTGCCATTCTTCACACCCACGCTGGAGGGACATATCTGCAACTTCAAGCGCCGCCGCCACGGCATACATAAAGTCTCGGGTCAAAAGTTTTTGCGCACCCGCCCGTTTTACACCAAAAGTGCCCATCTTTGAACCTCATTTACCACAACATATGCGTGTTATATTGATGGTCCATTCTACGGCAGCAAGACCCTAGCATGCCCTTACCCATACTGGCTGGAAAAAGTTTTTGGCCTTGTAGTGTTTGAGTAACAAAAGTTTGAAGTCGGAGGATGGGTCGAACCCCTGTTAAACATGGTTACACAGGTACAAATCGAGGCACATCACAACTTCAACGTCCTTTCCACCAGAACATCTCCCCCAATAATTTTTCCACACAACTACGCTTTCTGTTAGTATCTCAAGTCCCTGTGACGCGTTTCTCTCCAATTATTGTATTTAAAGAACGACAAGGTCGCAAAAACGAGTGATTTGGGTATAAAATGGCGCAGAAACTTTTGACCTAGTACTTTACATGCAAGCGAGACTTGATGAGTAATGCCGTTGAGCGCGGGCTGCCACAAGGTTGGTCATACATGGTAGAGGAGATGTGATGGGCAGGATTTCATAGAAAGCCTTCACGGCAAGGTGTTCTTCAGCCCTGTCACATAACCCACATACGAGTGGATACATGTCGCTGCAGATGGGACCAGGCAAAGGTGCATTCAGCCCATGACCGACTCGATTACAGGTTGTGTAGAGTATGATGAGATGGAGATATGATATATGTATGTGATCATCTTTGAATACCGACGATAGACGAGGTTCATTGTAGGTAGGTCTCCTGCTGTAATTTAATGTACTTAGGACGTCAATGTCAACCATCGTAGGAAGACTGGATCGTGCAGGCGGCCCAATTGCGAACCGCGGGGGCGCACAACCTGAGTACCGGGCTCCCACTGTGAACATCCCACGCTCTATCCGCATCGCATAATCTTCCGGCATGCTGTATGTACCACTCCGGTAATCTAAGCCACAGGCGTTTTGCCATTCTGAGCACAACGTGAGGGGTTCCTACAGGGCCTCGGTCGACCTGAAAATGTGACAAAGCCAGTTGATTATTCGCAACAGCTATAATTCTGGGATTCATTTCCGAATTTAGTGAGATGCAGGTATCCACCAGATCTCAGATCTTGGTTCCAACTTCGGGCAACAACAGTACCGTACCAAAATACTCGGTGCGGGGCCTGTGGGGTTCACCGAGTACCAAAAATTGAAGCTCACTTCCTGTGTCAAGCAAGGCCCCGGTTGACAATATCTTCCAGTCGAGGTTACCAGTCTACTTCGAAAGATCGACAACCTAGCTCAACCTGGTTGTGACTGTCTGCAAAGTGTTTCATTCTTACATCAATTTGCGGGTTTTGCAATGTGGACATATTCTCCCAGTCGGGTGAGGTAGGTGTTCAACGAGGTCCTGCAGAGTTAAACATATTGGACGGAATTAGCGTAGATGATGTATACCCAGTGAGTTTAATTGATGAGGTGATGGAAGGCTAACCAGGAACGCTTTGCAGTGCATGACTGGCGTTCGTAAAGATGTGCACCATTCAAATGAAAATACTTACAATGATGATTCCTGGAAACTCCCTCGAAAAATCATGGCGGTGATGGAAACAGTTGCATGGGGAGGGAGGTACTGGCTATTCTTGTTTTGCTGAACAAAGATACTCGCGTTGCGCGGAGCTAATGGTGAGGGATATGAAGGAGGAGTCAGATTGGCCGGAGCATGACAGTTGATCCAACAGTTGTGGGCGAAGACAGAGGTGAACATTCTGGTCATTCTGTAATGACAGTTGTCAGCTGTGGTTTCGGGATGGAAAGATTGAGTTAAGCACAGGATAATGTGAAGAGTTTGATATCCGATGGTGAGACAACAGATAGATATTCAATTACTCAATCAAAACTTGCGTTTCTTCTTCGCAAGCGACTTTCTCTTAGCCTCCAATTCCTGCGCTATTTGCTTCCGTCGTAAATCTGCTCGCTCGTCTGGATCCATGTCTGGTGATGGCTCCTTTGGTTTGACTGGCGAAATCGATCGTTTTATTGCCACAAACCTCTATACATACATCAGTATCATGGCATGGGTAGGTCGGCAAGAACGTACCGCAGGTGGTCGTGGAGGGGAAAGAGTACCAAAGGAGATGTCGAGACCCGCTTTGGTAGGTGAACGTCCGCCGGTGGTGGGGACTGGCGTTGATTCTCCTTCCATGCTAGTATTGTTGATACCTCCAATTCGACCGATTGGCCGTCTCCCACCAATTGTACCCAGACGTGGTTTCGTAGGAGGCGGAAGAGCCGATTCCGGCTCACTTGCGGTTTCTTCGCCCGGATCATTCATTGTCAAATCAATACAGGGCTGCGGAGGAGGTGCTTGAGGTGACGCAGACGGTGGGCCCCAGGTTGGACTCCCCATCACTTTGCCACCTATTTTACCTATCCTCCGTTTACCGGAAACTGCACTTGGAGCCGGCTTTGGCTGTGGCGTAGTGACCGCGTCTAAATTATCCTACAATTGGAATCAGCGTATGGTAGTTCAAAATGACGCTTTGGGGCGTCAAATTTGGGGTATTATACATCTTGCATTTTAATATCCACAGTTGGTGACAGTTCTCGATGCAGCGTTCTTTGTTTTGGCGGCTTTACAGTCTCATGACCTCTTGGAGGTGACATCCGAACCTGCTATCTGTAAGCGTCATTTCAAGGAAGCTGTGAAGACATTTTACTGTGAACATATCAAGATCTTCATCTGCATCGGTCTCCTCTCCATGCTTCTCTACGCCAGGTGTCTGAGGAGCTGCAGGTCCGGAAAAGCTGCGGCTTGTGCTCCTGAATTGACTCATGGCGGAGTGAATACTGGGTGTATCATCAAGCCGTGTCCACCATTTATCAGCATCTTCTCCAAATGGTCTCACCAGTGGAGCATTGATGTCTCGACCGTCTCCAAAAACCTGCTCCACCACTTTCATAGGCCGAATTTCTCCTATTCCCCGCACTTCTTCCTCCCAATCCTCTTTATTGAACTTCTCCAAGATCTTCTTCCTCCTATGCCCCACAACCAACCTAGGATCCATTTTTTGATCTTCAAGGTGATCAACCAAGCGCTCAATTACAGCATCCTTCTCTCCAACTTTGTCGAGAAGAGAATCAACTCTATCAGCGAGTAGGTTCTCTCGAGAAAGCATTGGCAACACAAACATGTTGGTGAAATCTACTGGCGTCCCGTGTTGCAGTTCGAAGGTCCATGTGAGCTCCTCTAGGCCGTCTGGAAGTGGACATTTTATCTTCAGCCGCAAGTCCGCACCTCCAGCATGGCGTCCTCCTGTTGTGAAGAGATCTGTTTCAATGTCGGGCAAGGCGGAGGCGATGGCTTGCTGCAGGTATTCGAGCAGCTTAGTTAGATTGGCAGGGGCTTCAGATGGATCGATGGAGGTGTTTTCGACGGCGGCTCGCTGGAGAATTTGAGCTCTGGAGAGCTTTTCGTACCACACCTGGGTGAGATCGGTGAGCTGGAGATCGTAGGAGCTTGCATTGAAGGATCCAAGCGCAAGAAGTGGTGGGGCAGATCGGATGGGGTTCGTGAGGCGAAGGGGCTGCCAGATGGGGGCACGACGATTGGACATCACGGAGAGTGGGGGGGGGGAGGTGAAGTTGTGGTTCGCACGGAGCTGGTGCTGACACTGACGACACAGGCTGACGCGTGAAGACGGCGATGATGAAGCTCAAGGCTATCGCGACGCGCTGGACGCTTCCACCATGTGCACGGCGCTTCTGGCGGCCGATGAGCAAATATATTCAAATATGATCAAAACCCCCATGATTGTCGTCGATGTGGACATTTGGATGGCTGCCAATTTATATTATGTAGCGGACCTACGGGACACCCATCACGAAGTGGCGAGTGGGATGTTCTTGGAAAGTACGCGGGATCATCTCCCCAATCGCCAGTTTGACGAGCTCAACCTCCGCAATGTATAGAAGCAAAGCAGAGGCCAAATTTCACAGGGTGCAACTTTCTGAGGAGCAGAAAACTTTGTCTGTGATGGATCTATTTAAGCACTTGCACTAGCGCTACACGAGCCCTAAGCCCTGGGAAACGGTCCTCCAAGCGACCAAGCGTGAATATCATTTATACACCAAACAGCTCGATTGTTAGCGGAGCCTCTCTGAGGATACACAAGACGGTACTCAGATGCTTTAACCTCGCTTTATTCTCCAATAATCACTAGAGACTACATTCCAGATGATTATTTCGAGTGATTTTCTATGATTATTGGTTTCTCTGTTTAAACCTCAATACAAATAATGGTATCAAACTACCATATACAAGCGCTTAAGCACGCCATGAGTACTATTAACTCTCATAGCTGTCCATACCAATCATCTTTGTCGTCCAATCCCCAGTTCTCCTTTCGCGGCCCGACTCGCTCCATGAACACTGACCTTCTTCAGCTCTCTATACACTGGTTCCCACATTTGCAATCCAACCCACTCCTCCAGATTCTCTTCGGTCTCTGGAATCCCAATTTCGGTGGCCAGTCCTTCCTCCACAGCCTGCTGAATCACTGCAACAGCAACCATCTGGCTGACCCTTCGTACATCTGTCACATCTGGCAGAAGCCCCTTCTTTGAATCTTTCAACGCCGGACTCTGCTGTGCTAACTTCTTCACCGCTGCTGTGAGCATCTTATCACTGACTCGCTTCGCGCGACAAAGAACTGTACCAAGCCCAATCCCTGGGAACGCAGTTGCATTATTGCATTCTGCCACTTCGTATTCTTCGCCATTGTACTTCACCGAAGGAAATGGCGAGCCTGTCGCGACCAAAGCTTTCCCATCAGTCCAATTATAGATATCTTCCGGCTGAGCTTCATGAAGTTTCGTCGGGTTCGAGAGGGGAAATATTATGGGACGATCCACGTGTTTTGCCATTTCTCTCACAACTTCTTCGGTGAATGCGCCTGCTTTTGTTGAACATCCGATGAGTATATGGGGCTTTACTTCGCGGATAATGTCAACCAGCGAATCAGTGTGATTCGATTCCCAGTCTTTCTCAGCACGTGCGTATGGGCGTTGAGCGCTGGTGAGTTTGTCACCGTGGGACTCGAGGAGGAGACCGAGTTTGTCAACCAACCTACCTCGTCAGGTGGGGTTCATATATGATGGAGAGAATGGCCTACCATATCTGGCTTTTGGCTTCTTCTTTTTTTCTTCCACCGTGTTTGAGAGTGTCGTTGAACTGGTCCGCGATGCCTGCTCCCGCAGATCCAGCACCGAATATCACCATCCGGAGATCCTCAAGCTTGAGATTAGCAACGTGGGCCGCTGCGTCAATTGCTGCGAGCGTTACAACCCCGGTGCCTTGAACATCGTCATTGAAGCACGGAAGTTGTAGACGATATGTCTCCAAAAGCTTTCTTGCGTTGCTGAGTCCAAAGTCTTCAAAATGTAGTACAGCTCTTGGAAAGAGTTTCTTGACAGACTGGACCAGAGTATCAACAAACCGATCTGGGTTGAGAATTAGCCATGATAATACTGCATGAAGTTTGGATAAGCTTTGTGATACCATATTCTTCACCTCTGATTCTCTTGTGCCGTAGCCCTAGATACAGAGGATCATCCAGTAGCTTCTGGTTCTTTTAACTGTTAGCGAACAGTTCATAGACCTCTATATATCAGCAACCTACATCAGTGCCGCAATCCAAAACCACCGGTATTACCCTTCTACTCGTTAGCTCCCACTTTTCAACACGCGGTCGGATGAACTACCGATTTGGATGAATCTGGCCCCTCAGTTATCAGCCCCCAAATCCACATGACTCTCAATGAACGAGAACTACTTACCCCCCCACACAATGTCATCAACACCAACTTCGCAGTACTAATGCACACGCCTCCGACGCCCTGATCACCAATGCCCAATATCTCCTCCCCGTCTGTCACCACAATATAGTCAACATCCTCTGGCAGTCCCCATTCCGCCAAGATTGCCTCCACCTGGTCTTGATCATGGATATTCAGAAAACATCCATCCGGGCGGCGATATATCTCGGAGTAGTGGGCAATGGCTTGTGATTCCGTCGGTGTATAAATGACCTATTAAAAATCCCATCATCAGCACAATATCATCCCTCTCCAGACATGTCTCGCCATCGCGACCCACCACAACACCCTAAACTCACCTCAAACATCTCCTTCACAAACCTCTCCACCAACCGATAATACAAAACCTCGTTCTGACTCTTCATACTCGCCATAAACGTATTCCTCGCCATCGGATCCTTCCGGCTCTTATACTGTCCATAGGCCCTCTCGACCTGCTGCTCCAGCGTATGCACTGCGGATGGTAGCATTCCTTGGAGCTTGAACTCGATGCGTTCTTGGGTTGTGAAGGCGGAGCCTTTGTTGAAGATAGAGGAGTTGAGGAGGGCACGGCCCTGGGGAGGTTAGCGTGTTGGTACCTGTGGAGGGATTTGGAGCGTACTTCGAGAGCACAGCCCATAGGCCCTTTGGCCATTAATGGGGCGTTGGGGATTTTTGGGAGGTGGGGAGGTGGAGTCATTATGTCGCACTCCTTGTGTCGGATGTCAATGCGTCAGTGGAGGCGAAAAGGTGGTCAAGAGCGGTAAAAAAACGTGAAAGAGTTTAGTTGAAGGAGCGAGACTTGGGTAATGTCGTTGCTATAGGGATTCTTATGCCCGGGCGTGACAGGATCGGGGAAGTCCCCACATGGTTGACAGGAGTGGGTATGACGTAGATATCTGGATATCCAGGTGCGCGAGAACCATGAGGATGCAGCGCAGTGTCCAAAGCCAGCGAGGCACGTCAACAGACTCGCACGAATAGGAATGTCTCCTGTATCCATAGGCTTACGGAGTCGGTGTTCAGTTGTGAGAAGTGATGTAATGTGTGACTTTAGGACGGGTGGATGGATTCAACTCCCCCTCTATCTGACATTCATTAACTACCAGTGTACTACATGTTGTAACCCTTCGCCTAGTGCAGTTTCTACAAAGCCCGAGAAAGGACCTGTGCACACTCTTCAACCTCTAGCAGCAGCACAAAATGACAGATAGTCCACCAATCATTAGATCCCAAAACTGAAAATCCAAGCATCATGAAAAAGATCTGCTGACAAAACACTAACTACCGCTAAAAGTAAAACGGATATCAATTACTACGCCATTCCTATTGCGATTACCCGTCCCAAGACACCAAAATTATATATATGCACAAAAGAACCGAACACCGGCGCGCCGTATTTCAAAAATAAAATAAAATAAAATAAAATAAAATAAGAACTTGCATGTGGAAAAATCGAAAATATTGTGAGGCCATCTAGTGTTTTGATGGTCTGTCGTCGAAGAATCGTCTGCCCCGCAGGTCAACATCCTATTCTTAGTGCCTCAATGATCCGGCGACGCGACACGCAGGCTCGCATCAGAGAAGGAATAGTTCGGCGCTGGTGATGTCCACTGCGAAGGGCTCTGATGCATCCCATGTGAGTAGGCCGAAGGTGACGGACTAAGGCTGACGTGTGGGTTGTGTGTGAGAACGTGTGGTGTGCCCAAACCCAGCCCTTGATTAGCTACCGGCCCAGAAAGCGCTCCGTTCGAAGCTTGGAGGTAATTTTGAGCTTGCAAAGCGGCGAGCCCTGTAGCACACTCATACAAATCTGGAGATACCCCTGAGGGTGTGAGATCAGTTGTGACGCAACTCAAGTCCTGGGAGAATTTGGTCCAATTGCTGTTAGAACCCCAATGCCAGAATATGCCAGGACCTTGAACTGGATCTGCATTGAAACTCCCCGTCTGCGGCGTCTGAAAGTTGTATATCGAAGCAGTGTTATTAGGGGGCTCCGAATGAGCAACCGATGGGTCAATAAATGGCATATTGTTTGGCGGTTGAAAATTTGTAGCGCCTCGAGAATTTGGCTCGGCTGGAGTAGCGGCTGAGTTACCGGCCGGGGATGTTACGATAGCTGGCGGAAGGCCACTTGGTCCAGACGGCAACGGAGGAAGAGGTGGAGGCGAACGTGACTCAGAGTTCATCGAAGGCATGCGTTGCTGGCGTTCATCTTTGTGTGGAAATAAGAGTTTCATTGTACCTTGAGCTAAGAGCCGTACCACATGCTCGAGTTGATTGTTTGATCCTAAACCTGAATTAGTGTGATATTTTTACAGTCCTTGATGTGTAACAAACCTAACAGTTTATCCAGATCAGCCATTATAGACTGACATAACTCCATGTCTTTCTTCATTTGGTCAACCTCTTCTGGAGTGGCATCCTTTCCCTTCACCCACACGGAATACAATATCGTGACCGCTGCCATCAGCTGAACCGTTGCACCGTACCAGGTGGTGTCGAGGTTATGAGAGCCTTGGCGTCGTTGATCGGTAAGGTACAGAATCTGACGGGCCGATTCAACACATATTTTAGTGCATTCTTCAGTGAACTGAGGAGACGGTGACAAGTTCAGTGAAGGGTGCCGCATAAGTATCCGCGACCTATAGCTGTCATCATCGTGGACACGCAACATGTAGGAATGCAACATACTCGTGATACCAAGAGCGAACCTGAGCCGCCTGGTATTGCCGAATCGGATTTTCAGTTTTCACCGCTGCAAAAACATCAGACGACTCTTGGAGGTTATCAGGTTAATATGGAACTTACAACAAAGATCAGACTCGCCCTGGGACTTTTCGAGTTCGTGCTCCAACTCGTTCACTTTCTCAACATACAACTTGTCTAGATTCGGTCTCTTGCTGCAATAGAGAGTGGTATGTATCTTGATGGTCATGACAGCATGTCTGAACAAATCTAGACCAACATCGATCGAACACTCTTTCGGATGTTGAGAATTAATAATGCCATTTTCTGTGATATCCTCATCTTCAACTCTCTCGGGTAGTTCGACATCCCAATCTGTATCTTGAATACTCATGGGGCGCCCGAGCTTGCCTGTGAAAGCAACTTCCAAAGACAAGATGCAATAGAAAACACGCTTACGCATCTCAATCTCAATAACACTCGGCTTGGGGCCGTCATGTTTCCAGTTTTTGGTTGATCGATGTAAACCAAGCTCCACACACATGGTAGTAGCGATCCGTGCCACGAACCAGCTTTGCCCTGGCTTCGGGAACGAACGCATATGCTGGAGAATGAGCGCAAACGCTTGGACATCTTCAAAGCTACTGCTCGAATGGAGCTCAAAGAAGTGTGAGATAGCGTAGTGATAATGTCGCTTGGACTCGGCAAACATGCTGTCAGAGCTGGGAGCATTTTTGCCGCCCTGTAGTCGTGTATGGGCTGCATTTTGCCAGTACATGATAGCAAAAACCATGTGTAAGCATACAATTTGACCGACGGTGGGCTGGTAGGTATGGTCAGAGTATATGCGGTTTACCTACAAGAGGTACATTAACAACTGTGCACAAATAGGAGAGTTTAGAGAACATACAAATTTCATGAACGTTGGTTTATGTAGTATAGGAAGATAAGGATGAGATACTTGGAAGTAAAATTCTACAAGTGATATCCCTTCCTTCTTGGGCGGAAGTTCAGCCTTGGGGAGAGGGCCGATGTTGAACATGGCCCGTAGAACGGCATCGTTTGCTTCTGATCCATCCGAGTCATCGTTGGGTAGATCAAGTAGCGAGAGGTCAATATCGACCCCGAGCAGCTTCAAGGCCATTTGTTTCATATTCCCCAGGCAAGAACGCTCAGACGATATCCCAAGATAATGGGCGCTTGAAGTTCCGGGGACAACACTGACAGGCCGAGACCTGTTGGAAACGCCCTGCGCCGCATATGTCCCGACATGACAAGGATAAGGAGAGCGGCCGTGTGATCTCCACCGATCGGCCGTTGGATCGTGCCTTTGGGGCGCAACACCATTATTTGCCCAATCTTGCAAATTGTAGGCCCCGTTATTTTGCTGTTGCATAAAGATGGCCAGTTGAGCGTGCAGTTCTTGGTTTCTTGCTGTCAGCTCGTTAACCTGGCGCTCCAGGTTCTCAAGGTGTCCGCGCTGGAAGGTACCACATCAGCTGACTGAAATGCAGGAAGCCGTGACAGCGAATTCATACAGGTATAGGCTTCTGCGATATACGATCGGTGGTCTTGCATTCGTGCCGATTTTGGATACAGGGAGAACAGCCACCTGGAAGGCCATCGCAGCGGATTTTCCGGACCTGGGCAACAAATCAGCGGGTGCTGGTGCAATGATAAGGGCTCAACACACCTTGCAGCGGTCGCAAGCCTGCCCGGTTCTTCTGGAAGCAGCAAGCTTGCGCTTTACGACACGAGTGAACTCATCACCAGGAGCATCTGCGCCCTGAGAATCGGGAGGTGATTGGGAATCTGGGTGTTGACACCGTGACATGCTGGCACAGGTTTCGGGGGGTGGGGAGGGCGAGGCGGAAGCTCGCAGATGGACAACGGGGCGAAGGAGGGAGGGAGTATCAGGACGGTGGAATAGGCCGAGCGCGTCTATGAGGAGCGATTCAAACGGACGCTGAAAGGAGTGAGCTTTGCAGGCACTCGGCAGGACTGAGGGACAAAGTCGTACTGGCCAAGTCGCACGGGGGAGACAGGAAGGGCGATGATGGCCTGGCGGATGTTCGAGACGGACTCCGTGAGCAACGGCGATGGAGACGACGGTAAAGCGGCGGAGAGGGCGGAGCAGGCAAGCGTGGAGGGGGGCGGGGAGGATCAGGCCGGCCAGTCAGGGCGCTGTTGCAGTTGGTGTTGCTCCTTGGGGGAGCGGTAGTGGTGATGTGAGATGCGTGATGCGTTGTGAAGCGTCGTATTGGGGGGGTGAGCGTGTCGATGTGTTGGACGAGCATAGCTTTTCTGACAGCCTTTCAGACAGCCTTTTAGACAGCCTTTTAGACAGCCTTTAGACAGCCTTTCAGACAGCCTTTCAGACAGCCTTTTAGACAGCCTTTTAGACAGCCTTTTAGACAGCCTTTCTAACAGTCTCCCAGCACTCTCCCAGCAGCCCTCCGCACCCCTCTGCTCCCCTTCTCAACCACTCCTCCCTTCTTCTTCTTCTCTCCTCCATCCTTCTCTCCTCTCCACCCTCAACCCCCTCACATCGCCCTCCCTCGCTCGTGTCATCACAATGTCACGTGCTGTAGTTGACCTGAAGAGTGCTGTGCTGTGATCTCTCTACGCGGAGGTCCCTGTCCTCCCCCACCACCCGCCGTGGTTCATCCGTATCCATACTTCAAGAGTCCGCTGTCCAGTCACAGTGCGGCTTTAAGCTGTCTGGCGTCATCCCACGCTCCTCAGAGCTCATTGACCTTCTCATCCTTCCCTCCTATCTCCCTCCTCCACCGACCACTATTTACCGCCATCCCCCATCTCGCGTCTCTAACTCCGTCCGCCGACCTCCCGTTGCTTCCAGGACAGGCCTTGCTGCCTTTTCCTACTCCATCTATTCGCCCACCATGGGTGGCCGTTCCAAACTCTCCGAGCGCCGTCCGCTGCTGCCTCGCGTCCCAGTGTCCGATCCAGCTCCCAGATATCCTCATGCCCGCCGTTTCCGCGCCGTTGTTTCTACCGTACTTGCTGTGGTTCTGGTTTTTATCCTTGCACAGCTGTTCTTGGTTCCCGGCCCGACCTATCTCCCTCAATCTGTAGCTACGACCTTTGCTGAATGGGTCTTCGGATATGAATGGTCGAGTGAGAATCGTACTCCTCTTGAGGAGCTCGAAAATGTGATGCTTTCCACACCTGATGAGGAGCATGCAAAGGCGTGGACACAGTATTACACCAGTGGCCCTCATCTGGCTGGCAAGAACCTGTCGCAGGCACTCTACACCAAAGATCGCTTCGAAGAGTTTGGCATTCCAGCAGAGATTGTCACATATGAAATCTATACAAACTACCCGCTCAGTCATCGCCTAGCATTGCTGAAAGTTTGCGAGGACGGATCCTCTGGCGCTTCTGTCTCGGACAATGACTTGGAGCTTCTCTTTGAGGCGAGTCTCACAGAGCCGGCTCTCGAGGAAGACCCAACTTCAGGGCTTGATAACAGGATACCGACCTTTCACGGATACTCTGCAAAGTATACCATCGTTTCATTTCTGTTGTGATCCGTAACTAACATGAATTCTGATATCTCAGTGGTAACGTAACGTCAGAATACATCTGGGCGAACTATGGCACACATCGCGACTATGATGACCTCCTACGTAAAGATGTCAACATAACCGGCAAAGTTGTGTTGTGCCGTTATGGAAAGATTTTTAGAGGATTGAAAGTGAAGCGTGCCCAGGAGCTGGGGGCCATTGGTAAAGCCGCAGGATCCACCAAACGGCAAATGTAGAATTAACATTGACCCCTAGGTGTACTCATCTATTCTGATCCTGGAGATGATGGTTTGAAGCGACTGCTCTATTACAGTGGTCATTTGACTGACCTTCTATGCAGGCGATATGACAGAGCTCAACGGCCACGAGGCCTACCCCAAAGGGCCCGCGAGAAATCGGTATTCTGTCCAGCGTGGAAGTGTCCAGTTCCTCTCTTTTGCCCGTAGGTCCCTGAACTCATTCCTCTGCATGTTTGTTACTGATAGAATTGCAGCCGGTGATCCAACGACGCCTGGACGACCGAGTTTGCCTGGTGCACCGCGTGATGACCCTCAGCGTTATATACCATCGATTCCATCACTCCCGATTTCATATGACGATGCCCTGCCACTCTTGAAGGCGTTAAACGGGCAGGGGCTGAATGCAAGTGATCTCGGCGGTAACTGGGGTACCGGAGGACTTTACCACGAAGGGGTTAAATATAACGTTGGACCTGCCCCTGGGATAGTGGTAAACATGGTCAATGAGGTTGAATATGATATTGTCCCACAGTGGGATGTCATTGCACGCATCGAAGGATATATCAAAGATGAAACGGTTCTGGTTGGTAACCACCGTGATGCTTGGGTCGCTGGCGGTGCAGGAGATCCCAACAGTGGTAGTTCTGCTCTCCTGGAGATGGCTCGTACATTTGGAAAAATGCTGGCATCTGGATGGAAACCCGCGCGAACCATCATTCTTGCCTCATGGGATGGTGAAGAGTACGGGCTTCTGGGAAGCACAGAATGGGTTGAGGACAATGCCCACTATCTCAAGAAAAACGCGCTTGCTTATATCAACGTCGATATGGCTGCAAGATCACACGTCTTGAAAACATCTGCCAATCCTTTGCTTAACGATGTTCTACATGGGGCGACGAGTAAAGTGCCGGATCCTGATAGTGTTGCAAAGGGAGAGAACAAGTCGATACATGATGTATGGGACAAGAGAATTGCTACTATTGGGAGTGGAAGTGACTACACGGCTTTCCAGGACTTTATGGGAATCCCCTCGCTCGGTTTGTGGAGCACCACTGATGACGATGATTATAAGCGCTAATATTACCAGATATGAGCTTCGGTGGACAAGATAAAAATGGACCCGTATACCATTGTATGTCCTTGTCAATCTGGCCCTCTATCCGCTACTGACACAGACCAGATCACTCCAACTACGATTCCTTCCACTGGATGGAAAAGTTCGGCGACCCAGGTTTTCACTACCACACGGCCATGGCCAAAATCTGGGGCCTCATCACCCTCAACCTCGCTGAAAACATCATTGTCCCCTTCAACGCCACGGCCTATGCGCACGCCCTCAACTCCTACCTTGCCCGCATCGTCTCTCTCCTTGAGAACGGTGACCAGCCCGGCGACGAAGACCCCCCACACCCAATGAAATTCTCCCACAATCACGGCCACGACCACGGCCACGACCACGACCATAAAAAACACCTCCACCACCGCCTCAAACACCTCAACCAGACCATCCAAGGTCTCATCCACAAAGCCACACATTTCGACAAACACGCCGCCTACATCCGCACGGAACTTCACCGCTCAGACCTCCCGAAATGGAAGAAACTTTTACTCATCCTCAAGGCGAGACGCGTGAATCAGCAGTACAAGAACCTCGATCGCGCGTTTCTGTTTCATGAGGGCCTCGATGGGAGAGAGCTGTTTAAGCATGTTGTGTTTGCCCCGGGACTTTGGACAGGGTACTCGGGGGATACGTTTCCGGGATTGGTGGAGTCCGTGCAGGATAGGAATTGGACGAATGCCATTGTGAGTACTTGCGGGAGTCGAGGGAGTCGAGGGAGTTGATGTGCTGCAATGAATGCTAATGCAATCGGATTGTAGCGGTGGAGTAGGATTATCGAAGGTTCCGTACATAGGGCTATCGCGGTTTTGCATTGATGGGATGCGGTGCGGATTACTGGAGATACTGAACTATCGCCGCTCAGGTTGGGTTGCATGGGAATGAATTTGGTTGAGATTTGGTATCACGAATAATGAAATATCATGAATTCATAATGGAAATAGGTTTCAAGCCAGTTTCATCTTTCATGTCCACAGTTTCCCAGCAGACAACAGGATTTCAACTCTCAGGGACAGCACAGCACGACTTGGACACTGTTCAACATGAGTGCTGATGTTTCGCAAAATGCTAGTTTCTCCACACTTTGGCAAAACCGTTGCTATATATCATGACTTTATCTCTGGAAGTATTGAGAAGTCAAAATGAAAACGGCAAACAAACAACCCCCATCCCCAAGTCAGGTGCGCTAAATTGCACTAACCAATCCAACCCAACCCAGCCCAAGGTGCCTTCTTTCCAAAAATGTGATATTTCCCAGCGCCAACATCGCTTACTATGCATCATCATAATCATGATCATCATACAAAACCAACCCCCGTAACCACGAAATCCCTCTCTCATCTGCAATCGTCAAATACTCGAGTAGATAGATATATGCTCCTTCCAACTCCTTTCTCTTCTGTACCCAGGGAATCATAAAAAGTCCGAGGTCTGTCGAGTCAAAGTGCGTTTTCTCACGCACGATATATATAAAGCTCCCCATACCACGCCACTTCATGACAGGGACCCCGACTTTCCACAGTCTTCATACGTCCGGAAAACCTCTTTCATCCTGTGTATACCTCCCGTCTGGACCCTTCTTGACCACGCCCTCCTTCACAGCCCACTCCTCAAACCCTGCATCCTGCTTCCAATCTTCCGCTCTTGTTCCCTGTGCATAATGATCACCGACATGGTCGACCAGGGTTTCCCAGCTTCCGGGGCCCTCAAAGTTCTTATCACAGAATCCGCACGTGCTTGAATCTGGGGGTTTCCTCCGCTCCTTTTTACAACGTTCTTGGATTTCTGGGCAGCCTTCTGCGACGAGCTCCTGTTCGTGCATGCGCTTGAGGTGTTGCCCAAAAAGATCTTTGCGGTTGAAGAAGGCTTTCCGGTTTGCGCAGGACGCAAAGTCGCAGCGCCAGAACCAGAGCTGGAGGTGGATGTGGTTGATGTGACGCTTCCATTCGTTTTTACTGGCGAAGGATTGAGTGCAACCGGCGAAGGAGAAAAGGCAGCGGAAAGGGCGATTGGCAGGGGAAGGTGTGCCGGCTGAGTTGTTTTGAGGCGTGTTAGGTGTGGAAGTATGATTCATGGATAATCCGCCTCTAAAATAGAAACGGGTTAGCAAAACTGTCTTTGTCCGAGCGGGAAAGGGCCCCAATTGGAAAGCACAGAAGTGGGAGCAAACACGAGGCTGCGGACAAGTCTGGGATGCATTTCTTCAAGACAATAAATAGGCCGGGGAAACACAAACTCAATGGCTACTAACTGTTGGGGAGAGGGAGTCGGCCCGAGACCTTTTTTCCCGCTGCGATTTGCCCGTGATGCCCCCAATCGCGGCTTCTTTGCAGGTGTTGAAAATCCCTCCTCAATATGCAGTTCTCCGTTCTGCGATGGGACTTCATCCTTTGCCGCAGGCGCGATCAGAACTGGATCGTCTGCTATTCTTTTGTGTCCCCGTGACTCCATTCCAGCACCACCAACTCCCGGTTTCAGCATGGTGCCTCCAACCGCCCGGTTCTCCTGTGCTCGCATTAACCGTTGGCGCTCTTCAAATTCAACCAATTCCCGTCTGACATCCTCAAACTTGTACCATGGCCGGCTGCGGAAAAGCTCCTGCACAGGTTGAAATTCGGGAGCCACGTCCATCAGTACCACGTCTGCTATCGTGTCGTCTGTCAGTTCGCCGGCGCCGAGCTCGCGGAGCTGGTGCACAACGTGCAGTTTCCGGGAGATGTAGTGGGCAACTGGCTCAGCAACAGTTTGGCGAACATTTTGGAATAACTGGCGCCGCAGCGCAAGGCGGCCGCCGAGTTCGAACAGGCGCTCCAATGCCTCCCAGGCGGCTTTCCCGTTGTTATGGTGCTGGACAATGAGGTGCTGCAGCGCTGGGTCAATGTTGAGGACGATGGTATCATATGCGATTTCATTGCGCTCGTTATACACCTGATCTTCAATCACGGTCTGTGGACCTGGCGGCGGGCTGGCGGGCTGAAGTGCGGGCTGGAGGGAGGGTTGAAGAACGACGGCATGGTTGGCAGCAGCCTGCACCGAGTTGATGTGTTGGCCCGACACAACGCGCCATATATTTGGATCGCGATTGAGCACGGCCTTCATCGAGCGCTTCCATGTTGTGTAATTTTTATTGCCGGAGAGTCTCTCAATTGGTGATGTCTGGGGAGTAGTAGGAAGCGGGATTGATGCGTGCAGTTGTTGTGGTTGGGGTGGTGGAGCCATCGTTGGCTGCGGCATTGTCGCAGCAATAGTGAATGGGGTAGAAGGCGGAGGATGACAAGGCGGAGGAGGAGGAGGGAGAGCCCGAGGCGGGCAGAGGGAGAGAGAGAAGGATACCGAGACGAATTGAGCGGGAGCGGGCGGGAGCGGGAGCGGGGGAGGGACAACGGGGAGGGGCGGGGGAGGTGAATGAAGGAGAGAAGCGGGGGGGAGAGGGGAGGGAGCAGCGGGAGGAGGGGGGGAGAGAGAAGGATTGGATGGTGGCGGATGGGGAGTGGATGGAGGATTGAGGAGAGGGGAGGATGAGGATGAGGATAGGAGAGAGGAGGAGGGGGAGGGAGGACGGAGGAGGAGGAGGAGGAGGACGAAGGAAGAGGGCACGAGCGAGAACGGGTGTTCGCAAGTGCCCGGGGCGAGCACAGCCTAGTTTTGACGGGTCCCCGCTGCCTTGTTCTGGCTGGCAACACCACCCACCACTGAGAGCAAGAGCAGCAGCAGCAGCAGCAGCAACAGCAACAGCAACAGCAACAGCAACAGCAACAGCACCACCACAGCACCACCACAGCATCCACCCTCCCAAAGCGCCTGGAATCCAGCCTCCCCGCTCTCAATCCTTCAAAGCTCTGCCTGAAACAAATGTCCGCAAACGTCAGTTATTGATCATTGGCCTTCCCCCCCCCCACCCTAGTAACGATACACTGCTAGTCAACCCCGCCATCTTCTTCCCCTCCGTTCGCTTCATCTACACCCCTCCTGCTCCGCTCAATCCACTGTCTCCCTCTAAACCCCCGCTTTCTCCTCCACTTCCAATCACCACCGAGCCCATTCATATCTGCAGCCAACCATCCCTATCTAACCTCTCCTCCTCACCCCTCCCCACCTCCCGTTCTCCCAGCCGCTGCCACTGCCCTGCCCGCAGCTGCTTCCAGCCTATTCGCCCTCACCTGGCCTCTCTTGCACTGCTTCAGGATCAGGTTGCATGGCCACCGAGAACGCTCTCCCTCTGCTGCAGAGCCTGATGCATGTCCCAGTCGATGCCGCTTCGCTAAAGCACGCGAGTCACCACAGCACAAATAACATTGCCTGCAATTCAGTGGTCTGGATCCTCTTATAAATCTTTCAAAATGCGTCCTCAACATGGTATATTATGTTGCATCATCCGTATCTCCCTCTAAATCAGCTCAAATATGGTACATACCCAACGCAAATAATCATAAACAAACCCAAAAGAACATAGGAAAAGCCATAAACAAAAAAGAAAACGTCACTCTCCACAGCTTACAATTTCATGCCCAAAACCTGGTGCACCCTCAATCCCTGGCGGATGGAGAGATCCAACATGATCTCCTCAGAACCACCTGGAATGGCGTATCCACGGACGTCACGGTACAGACGCTCAACCTTGGAGCCCTGGCCGCCCTTGGTGTAGCCGATACCACCGAAGATCTGGACAGCCTCGCGGGCGCAGAACTCGAAGGTGGTGGTAGCCTGGGCCTTCAAGCCGGCAATGGCACCACCCAACCTCAACATGGCCTCGTGCTCACCCATGGCAGAGCACTGGTAGAGAATGTTCTCCAACCAAGCGTGGGTAGCCTCGATCTGGCGAGCCATATGGGCGAGCTTGAGACGGATGACGGGGTGCTCGATCAAGGGCTTGCCGAAGGTCTTGCGCTTGTGGGCGTACTTCATGGCCTCTTCGTAGCAGACACGGGCGAAACGCGTGCACTGGATGATGATACCAATACGCTCGTGGTTGAAGTTGGTCTGCCGCATCAATTAGCACCCAGCAAGCGTAACAATATTGACCAAGATACATACCATGATGACCTTGAAACCGGCGTTCTCCTTTCCAATCAAGTTCTCAACTGGAACCTTGACATCCTCGAAAGTGATGTAGGTGGTACCAGAGCCGTGGACACCCTGGCAGTCCATCTCGCGAGTGGTGACACCAGGGCCACGCTCAATGAGGAGGACGGAGACACCGTTCATGCCCGGGCCGCCAGTACGGACGGCAACGGTGAAGTAGTCGGCCCAGATACCGTTGGTGATCCACTTCTTCTCACCGTTGACAATGTAGAATTTGCCACACTCTGACTTCTTCGCAACGCAGGTAAGGTTGGCGACATCAGATCCAGCATCAGGCTCGGTGATGGCGAGACAGATACGCTTGTCACCCTGGATGATGCCCGGGACAATGCGCTCAACGAGCTCCTTCTTTCCGAACTTGACGACGGGCGGGAGACCGATACCGAAACCACCAATGACGTTCCAGACGAATCCTCCGGAGCCGGAGCGGGAGATCTCGTCGGTGACAACGAACTCGTGGAAGAGATCCCACTGCTTCGGGTCGACCGACTTGACCGTGTAGGGAGTTAAGGACTCGGGGAAACCGACACCCAAAAGACTAGAATGCGTCAAAATTGAATTTAGTTCGAATAACGTTGAGTTCATAAACATACCCTGGGAGGTATCCGCGGGTACCCATCTCCTTGTAAATCTCGGTAGGAACAAACTTGGCCTTCTCCCACTCGCTGAGGTAGGGCTCAACCTTCTCCTCCATCCATTCCCGGACCTCCTGGCGGAGGGCGGCATGGGTCTCGTTGTAGTACGGGGAAACATACTGGAGAACATGTTAATAAGAAGCATGTACAAGGAACACTTTTGACGTACACCCTGGTACCAGTTGGGGTCACCATAGGGGATGAGATCTCCGAATGTCTCAAGGGCCTCCTTGGGCTGGCTGGAGGTGGTGGCCGCAACAGTCTTAGGGGCAGCCTTCTTGACCTCGGCCTTGGGGGCAGGCGCAGCGGGAGCCTTGCCCTCAATCCAACCAATCTGAAGCTTGGGCTGGTACTTCTTCAAGATGGAGGCGTTGTGGTACTTCCAGAAGGGAGTGGAAGCGTCCTTTCCGCCGACCCTCTGAAGGATCTTCTTGCCACCGGGGTGCCTGCATGGACGTTAGGATTCAAAAACGGCAGACTGTTGATTCTCGAGTTCGTACTCATCGGCGAATTTTGTGACATCGTAGACACCGCCTAAACTCTTGTCAGTGAAACTGGTCGTTCAATGCACCCCCACTCTGACGGGAGGGAGCTGAAGCAAGGTCCCTGACTCCACAGTTCATCCATCCCGCTGGGTTGAAATGTTTACTTCTGGATACCAGTGCCCAAATCCACAAATTCCTCCCCCAGTTCCTGATGGGCGGGATTTACTCACCATCAACGATGATCCACAGAGAGTCGGCGCTCTTGTGGGTAGCAACTTCGGCTTCTTTGAAGGTCTTGGACATGGTGACTGATGTTCTTGCGGTGTTGAGCAGCGACAAGAGGGTGAGGAGGAGGAGCAAGCAAATCGGGCGACGGGGGCGGGAGACGGGGGCAGATATCTATTTTCCGGGGGGGAACATGTGAGAGGCTGAGAGCGGACGGCCGGGGGCGGAGAAGGCGAATGTGGGGGAGATGCCGAAACGCGGGACTGGTTGAGAGTGCCAGCGACGTGAGGTCAACGGACAAGAAGAAGCGTCACGAGCCAGAGCAGTCGGTCAGCGCCCATGTGAGAGGGAGAGTCCGGAGGCTCGGACGCCGTGAGTAGTGAGTACATAGATACACGACACGCCGTGTTTTTGCATTCTCATGATCTCCTTACAGTGTCTGAGAAGGCGTGAGAGATGATCCAGGAGCACACTCTAGAGGTGGAGGTGGTGCACATTGCAACAGAAACAGCTTCACGGCATCACACTCGACGGAGCCGTTAGGTGGGATCCCGAGTTGCCGAGGTCGAAACGCTGGGACGTCGCAGCATATACTGGTCTACGGTACTGGAGCATCCATCCATATGACTTAATCGGACACTCCGGCAGACCCCTTCTAGTTGTTACCGAGAGATGATTGTTTGTGCCTGTTTCGCAGTATAGGCCCGAGGTGGATCAGGGACCGACACGGAGAGGCGGCTCTCAGAACACCGGCGGTTGAATGAATGAAATGACGAGTCGTACAATTTGTATGTAGAGGCCATGAACCAGTATCGCAACCCCGACATGGTCGGCTGTCACGGAAGAACACGTCTGATTATCGTGGCACCCAGCCCAACGATTCAAGCCTTTTTTCCCCACGGTGGGGCAGCGGAGGCGCGCTGGCTAGCACCACTTGCCGTCCAGTGAAAAGTGGTGCATTTCTACGAGGGAATTCACATGAATCTCGCCATATTGGGAAGCCCATTGCCTTGGGGTTGATACTACGAAAGGTCAGCAATGATATTAAAAGGTTGGGGCTGGCTGTCTGCGCAAGTTGATGTGAAGGACATTGGACAAGGACACTTCCAGTGCAGCCGTGTGTCTACACGATGAATCATTGTATGATTGTATGATGTCAGTGTCCAGTCAGTCCAGAGCCAGTCACTCTCCCTTTGTGGGCAGTGGGGAACGTGACTTCGTGTTGCAGGAGAGGGCATCTCGAGGGAACCGGGACGGCAAGATGTGACCGATGACGGTAAGAGCGTGGAGCGAGCAGAGCGCTGGTAGGCAGCCTTGAGAGCCTTGAGGGTGCTGTCACTGCTGTGGTGTGCTTCTTGTTGCGATGCTTTTGGTGCCCTGGATAGAGAGAATTCGCCGCTGTCGTCAAGAGCCCGTCAGCCCGTAGCTTAGCGTCACTCCTCCGTCCGCCAGCTCTACCAAGAGAGAGCTCCTCCCGCCAGCTCACCATCAAACACTGTGTGCAGAATCCTCTCTGCTCTTTGCTCTGTGCGAGGAAAGTGCAAAGAGACATTGGCTTCAAGTTACACTTTGACGCTGCAGCTTAGTCCACGCAAATTTCTCAGGCACTGGCTCTCCTCTCACCTCACTGTTCCTCTCGTGTGCGCCAACACACCCTGCGCTTCTCACGTCTCCACGTCAGATCTTGTTTCTGTTCCTCCTCCCACCGCATAACCACCCCTCACCGCCCGCCCCTCCCACCACCACAACCCCACCCCCATATTTTACAACGACATCGCCCTCTTTAGCTCGCCCTAGCTGTTGCGCATTATTCCACAAGGAACATCACATCACGCCTTTGCCGCCTATACGCACCTGTCTCCGCCTGGTCCCTCCCCCGCCCCCTACGCGACGCGTCTCCCCACCACCACAGTCCCCCCCAAACAGCGCGAGCTGGTAGCGACTTTACTCTCCTCCTCCTCCTCCTCCTCCTCCGTCGCTGGCCCGGCCTCCGAACGCTTAACAATGCGGACGTATCCTTACAAGGCCCGCGTGCTGGCCGCCATTGATGAACTCTACGACCCCAAGTCACCAGCAACCCCCATCTCACCAGCCGCAATCGGTACTACTGTTTACCGCCCACAAATTTCTTGGCCCTAACATTCTTACAGAAACCGCATTCCGTGACATTTGCGTCAAGCATGGAATATCAATCCCTTCGTCATGGAAGAAGCGAACACACTTGGTACGATGCCATTGTTTTATGCCTTGAGCTTGAGCACTGACATCCATCCAGGTGTTGGATTCACTAGTGACTGACGGATGGCTAATCCGGAACACCAACAACAACGGCGCCGTGATTCCATCAGCACGGCTACGGAAACATGTTGCTGACGAGAAACTGCGTCTAAATGTTTCGGCTTCAAACCATGAATTAAAGACCTTCGCTATTATTGCGAATAACATAAAAGCTCTAGACAGTCCAGATACTCCCGCACACCCATCATCCTCTTCATCAAAGTGGCGCCGAAGCACACGATTCAGTATTCCAGAAGATGACACCCAAACTAGCTCCCCCAGTGTCGGAGATACCATTATTTTGTCTCCCGCGCCCAACACCACGTCGAGACGAGCAACAGCAGGGCCGCTCGTTGTTATTCCGAATGGATCGTCTCGCCGACGTACCTCTGCACCCCGTGCTTCAACATCGAAAACTCCTGCGACATCACGTCGACGGTCTTCCAGTTCACGAAAGGAAGCCAACCGGAGACACACTGTTGCTGTTATTGATCCTTCACAACGACTGATACCATCGGGCCAGGCAGAAGAAATTCAATTTCTCCCCTTCAAGCAAACCCTATCAATGCGAACACAACGAGCACTCCGCCGAAATGGAATAAGCGAAGAACAGTTACTTTTGGAGCATGATGAGCGGAAAAAACGCAAGAAGAGTCGGGAGGAACTTGCCAAATTGCGGGAAGAGTTGGATAACAGCAAGCGGCTTCTCAGCGAACTCCAGAGGGAACTGGACCAATTGAGGCATGCCCCGTCGCAGGAACCCGAGCAGCAGTTTCGTCTACACACTGTTCCGGAGGAGGAGGAAGATTCTTTCGATAATGAGATGGATGTGGAGGACACTTTTGGCCAACCAATACCCTACGACGATGATGCCGACTCTGTTGGAGACACCCCCGAGCCAACCTTTTTGCGCTCTCCACAACCCTTATCCCCAATCATGTCTCGCCAGAATAGCAGCACAGGCGAGAGTCCGGTTTCCAAGCGTGACAAGCGAATACGAGAGCTGGAACTCAAGATCGCTAAGTTGAATCAGGATATCGAACGACAAGCAGAAGACGCTGATATTTATCATGACGCAGAGGAGCAGATTTTGATTGAGGAGAACAGCTATCTCCATGACCAGCTCGAGCAAATACAGAGCAGCCCGCCCGGGAGCTCATCCATGTTCTTGGACTCTTCCATTATCCAGACCCAGACCCAGACTGAGACCAAGTCAGTTCAGATGGAGAAAGAATCACTAGCTATGGACGTTGATGATGATGAGTCCATGATGGATCGAAATTCACCCACCCGCCGAAGGATTCACGACAGTGGTATCGCCGCTTCCAGCATGGTTATTGATGAACTTGATCCTCGGATTGAAGAGCTCGAAGAGGAGAACGACCGACTGAGCCGGGATTTCGGGCGCGTCAATGCTACACTTGAAGCCCTCGAAGAAAACCTTGCCCTAGCGACTGCGGAGTCAGATGAATTTCAAAAGCGATGCGCAATTCTGAAACAGGAGAAAGAAGCTCTGATGCGGGATCACGACTTGTTGAATGAGCAGATTGAGGAGCTTACCGAAACCCGCAGTAGTCTTGAAAAAGAATATACAACACTGCAAACCACTGTGGAGGACCAATCGGCTCAAATTGATGAATTAAATGCCATGGTTGCTACTGTTGAATCCGAGAAAACGGATCTGGAGAAAGCCATCGAAGAATGCAATGCTCAGATTGAGCATCTGGAAGAGGCTGTACACATTGGTGAAGGCGATGTCGAGAAGATGCAGGTATTGATGGACGGTTTGAATCGCACGGTCGTGGAACTCGGTGAGCGCAACACTGAACTTCAGCGGATTCGCGACGATATGGAGACTGAGGTTTCTGGTTTACGTGGCGAGCTTGAGGCCCGGATTGAAGAAATCGATAAGCTGAATGTCGAAATGATTGGATACCAGTCAGAAGCTGCCAACAAGGATGCTCTCGTCGATTCGCTACACCAACAAATCAAGGCGCTTCAGGAACGCACAACCGGTTTTGAGAAGCAAATCACCAATCTACGAGAAGAAATCGGTATCCTGCGTGCCAACCTTGCGGATCGCGATGAGATTATCGAAAATCTGGAGTCCGAAAATGCTTCATTGGAGGGAAAGCTCGAGCAGATGACTTCCGAGGTCGATCTTTTGACAAAACGGCTGGATGGTTTCAACCATGAACAACTTGGACTTCTCGGAACTATTGAGCAGAACGCGGGTGAGAAAACGGTACTCGTCCATCGCGTTGAAGAGCTCGAGGGTCTCAATCACGAACTCGCAGCTGCCAAAGATGCCTTGCTCCACGAAAAAGGCAATCTCGAAGCCGAAATAAATACCCTTCAAGAGACTGTTCGAACTTCCGACAATCAGAAGGAGACATTGGCTACGAACATTACCTCTTTGGAATCCCAAGTCTCTGAGTTGGAGACCCTCGTCACACAAAAGGAGCAGACCATTAACGAGTTCAAAGACGATATTCAACGTAGAGACGCTCGAATTTCTGCCCTCGAAAAAGCAGCCGACCTCAAGGGCGATGAGGCCGATAATCTCCAGAAAGAGGTCGACAGGCTTGAGAGCAGCATCGCGCAATTGGAAGAGGAAACTCAGGGTGCCAATAACGAACGCCAATCTGTGAATCGCCAGGTTCTCGACCTTCAAGCTCAGCTCGATATTTTCCAAGAATCTGCAGACGTTGCCGAGCGTGAGAGAGAACGGCTGGAAGACATCATTGCTGATTTGAAGACTGAGAATGATGCCAACAAACAGGCACTTCGGGTGACGACGACAGAAAAATCTCAGCTCCTTGACCAACTTGCGAAACTGAACGAGCAGATTGAAGATTTGGAGGATCAGATTGAGGCTCTGAAGTCTGAGAAGGAGGTTATGCGTCGAGACATTAGTGAATATCGGACTCGCATTTCCGAACTCGAAGACCTCATGCGACTCGCCAATGCCGACAAGGAGGAGCTGACAAGACAGGTCTCCAACCTTAAGGGGGAGATTGAATCGCTGACCAAGCTTCATTCAGCGTCTTCAGCCGACAATGAGAGCCTTCGGCAGACGATTGAAGAGTTGAACTCCAAACTTGAAACCTTGAGCCGCCGAGCAGAACAGGTCGAAGAGCAGCAGCGAATTGTCGTCCAAAAAATGCATCCTTACATCAACGGTGACATGCCCTGGGACATGGCGGTCGATGAGGTTCTCAACGCTTTGGTACTCGCACGCAATTCTGCGGATGAGAACCACGAGCACCTTCTGGAACTAGAACGCAAAGTGAAGACCCTCGTTTCCATTTCCAGCACCGACTCACCGCAGGAGCTTCTTGAACGGCTCACCGACCAGTTCAAGGAACTCCGTGCACACGTCGAACGCTTGCATGCCGACAATCGTAACCAAGCTCCATACATTCACCATAACCTCGAAAGTTCGGATTGGAAGATCAGCAATGAATACGCCCTTGGCGTTGTTCAAAATTTGATGTTGGAGCTTGCTGACCATCTTCGTGACGCGCGCGAGGATATTGAATCTCTCAACCTAGACCTCCGCATTAGTGCAAACGAGAAGGAAGAACTTTTATCTTATCACGACAACATGGTGGATCTTCTCAAGCTGAACGGTACTTCGCCGGATAAGATCGCCTGGATCGTCCACAAACGAATCACGGAGCTCGAAGAGAAGATTGCGGACCAGGTTGATGACATCGATGAACTGAGGGGCGAACTTGAAAACGAGAAGGAGGAAGTCAAACGCCTCAACGCGGAGAATGAGGAACAGGCTTCCGAAATCCAAGATCTCGAACGTGAAATTGCGGATGGAAAGAAGAGGCAGCAAGAGTTGGAAGATGAGATCGCGGGCAAGGAGAAGGTGTTCAAGGAGAGTATGGAGAAGGCTGTGACTGACAAGAATGTCGCTGTTGGAGCTATGCAAAACAAGCTTGCCGACGCAGAGATGGCCCGACAATCCCTTCAGAAACGTTTCGACGAAGTGTCCACCGCACAATCAAAGGAGATTGAGAGCCTTCAGACGCTGGTTGATCAAAGCAATGGCCGTATCGAGTCGCTTGGTCATGAGTTGGAGGCTAAGAAGGCCGCCTACGAAACCATGCGCGAGGACTTTGAGGAGCAGCTCGCCCGGGCAGACAATAATATCAGTGACCTTCAGCAAGAGGTTCGCAGCACCGAGGCGAAACGTGAAGTCGACATTGCTGCGCTGCAAACGAAGTATGACCAGATGATGGCTAAGCGTGATGGCCGCATCCGCGATATCCTCTCCGAGAAGGATTCATTGGTTACCAATCACCTCGCCGAACTCAAGGAGAAGGAGCTTACCATTGGATCTCTGCAAGCCGATGTCTCGAAGCTTCTGGACGAGAAGAGACGAGAGCGCGCCGAGCTTGAATCTAAGATCGCCTCGCTACAAGAAACCCTTTCTCGAACCACTCGTGAAGCCGAAACGCGCGAAGCTCAACTCAAAGACAGACTCCGCGAGCTCGAAGAATATGGACGTGAGATCGAAGCCCGTTGTGCTGATCTTGAGGAATTCCTGTCCGATGCAGAAGAACGAGAAGCGGAGCTCGAGGTCCAGCTCGAGCTCGCCAACACTGACCACCAAGCCGCCATTGAGAAGAGCAACAAGAAGTACGAGGAACTTTCCCAACACCGCGACACTGTCGCCAAGGAACTCGCAGAGCTTCGTATCGAAGTCCAAGAGATTGAAAAAGCGCATGCCTCCGATTTAGAAGCACTCCACCACCTTCTCGCCAACAAACTCAAAACCATCGAAACCATCACGAACACCGTCGAAGAAAAAGATTCCAACATTCGAAACCTGGAGATCAAGATTCTCGATCTCGAGGTCACCCAAAACCGCCTGAACGGCGAACTCGACACGGAGCGTGCCAAGGGCGTGGAACTCGTCAACAACTTCCAGAAGGAAGCCGATCGCTTCATCTCCCGTTTCGGCGACATCAAGAGCGGGTATCTGGTGGAGCAGAAGCAGCGAGAAAACAGGAAACGAGGACATGAAGACAATGAAGTCCGCGCTCCGCCAAGCCCACCGAGTACCAGTGTTTCCCGTTCTCAGAGGGTCATGACGGTGACTTCGAATGAAGTGGTGTCGGTGAATAAGCGCAGGCGGATGTATGGTGATAGTGCACTTGGAATGGACACGGAGGATGAAGGGTTTGAAGGGAGTGTTGCGGGTATGAGTTTGATTTGATGGTGATAGAAGCACATCACGATGATATGACCTGTTTTCTCCCTTACTTTTTTTTTTCATGATTGAAGGTTTTTATTTTATCTTAGCGGTTTGTGGCGCTTGGGATTGTAATATGGGATACCGGGATTGGTTATTCCCTCTGTTGAAATACTGCATCTTTGACGATGGAGAGTTGATGCTTTCCTAGCTTTTACTTTTCTGATTCTGTATTTTTTACTCTAAGGATTTTAGGTTGGATGGGCGGACCGATTGGTTGTATCGATTGACTGTTTTAATGTGTTGGTTCATGTGTTATTTTTTTGGTTGTTGTATGTACTTCATGAGGTCTACTTGTGTGGCATAACCGTTTATTCAATCACATCCTCGTGAGGATCATTGTTCAAACTTTTAATCTGGCGTGAATGTCTTCTCTTTAGGACGTGGAATTCATAACGCAATCGCTGCTAGATTCCACGATATTCTTTCTATAAACAACTATAACATTGGGTATCAGATCAAAATCAAGCAAAGTAATCACCAATGTAACGTTAACCTCCCAAGGCCGCGAAGCCAAACCAAGACGGATATACAAGATATCAAATCTAAACGAGTGTCCCCAGTCTCCAACACCGGAACTCCATTAAAAAAACAAAACGACAACAGACGCATTTCGCCACCCAAGCCTTCAATACTCTTTCCTTCACGACTCTATGAACGCCAACAACACCATCTTCAATTTACATGACCACACAGATTCCTTTCTTTTTCTTGTTTTCACTTCCAACGTTTCGACTGTTTCCTCCAGTACCAACTGCCATGTTGGCCATGGTGGCTCTTCGTCTCCTCTCCGCTGCAGCTGCAGCAGTAGTCCTTTCGGCTCGACTGGCCCTCCTCCGCACACTTGGCCCACGCACAACCCTGCGAACAACATGAGGATATGCGGGAACACGTTCTTGCATAGGTGTAGTAGATGGGGGTGTTGGCGGCCGAGGGGGCATTTGGGGGGCTTGCGGGACCTGGGGCGTAGGTGGCGGCCGCAGCACCGGAGAATAGTGTTCTATAGGGAAAGACGAGGTGAGCGGGATTTCGGGTGATGGAACCGTTGCAGTAGCTAGCGGATGTGATGGGATGCTCGCTGAGGTCTCCATGGAACGACTTCCTAAAGCCCGGCCTATTTGCGATGGTGATCGATTGATTGGGAATCTTGGGACAGGAGGCGCAGCAGGACGTCCAAACGATGCATCATTTTCCGGAGATATTGGGGTGACGGGCTGTTGGATTGGCACGCGTGGTAATGCCAGATCTGTGGCTGAAATAGAAGCACCAACCAAAGGCCCTGGCCGTCGAGACGGGATTCTTCCCGATCCGTCAAGATCGGTGAGTGGTGCGGATCCACGGCGAGCGAGATGGTGGCCAAGAGGAGGCCGGGGTTCTTCCCGAGCCACCGTCGTATTAATTGGAGCAACCAGCGGGCGAATGAGATTCCCAATTGTACTCCTTGCGCGCTGCAGGGGAGCCTGTTGAGGTTGCAAATGCTGTCGTGGAATTGGTGGCATTGGCGGGACCGCCGGCACTGGCGGGGGTTGTAATGTCTGTAAAATGTGCGGCGGTAGGGGAACTGGATTATCATCGCGTGGAGTATATGGCGGTGGAGGTGGTTCCCATGGCTCTTGCCTCAGATTCCCAATCATTCGCTCACGATGGTTGGGTGGAAGTGGACGACCGTCTGGACCAACGACGCGAGCGTATCTGGCGGGATCAACAGGCCGTACGACGGTCGCGGCACGCTGAAGAGTCGTAGCAGATCGAGGGGCATTGGGTGTATATGGATCTTCTCCTGGAGGCGTCGGGGGGCGTAGTTCGACCGATCTACGGGCACGCGGGGGAGCGGAAGTTGGTGCAGTTCTGCGAATGGTTCTTCTTCTTGCAAGATCAATCTCGGTTTCCAAAGCTTGATTGATTTCTTTGAGAGTTTCAACTTGACCTTGAATTCCGTCCCCAACTTCAATGATGATTGTCTCACTGGCAGATCCTTGATCAGTAGGACACCTCGAGGCGGAGAAATCAATGATAACGATCCGTCCTCCTCCGGCGGCCACAGTCCGTTCTTCGGCTTCATCGTATATCGAGACTCCTCCTCCAGCAACAGCAACCAGCCGATTCTGAACAAATCTTATTCCCACCAAGCCAGGAATTTGGGCGACTTCGCGACCACGAACAAATACATTGCGAAATCGTTCAGAGAGGACCTGCCACTGAGGGACGACAACGCGAGACGCATTGCTGGGCGTGCGTTCGGGTGTACTACAGGTTGTTATAGACGCCGTGTCGTCTGTTGTTACCGCGGAAGGACTGTCCAATTTTTCCGGCACACCATACAACCAGATTCGTCCTCCAGAGAAACCCGCGGCAACCAAGCTACCATCTCGGGCGGATGTGGGGAGGGTTAAAGGTGGAATGACGCCGGCTTCTTCATCATTCGGTCCCGTAAAATAAGTGTGTCCGTTGCGCAAGTCCTCAACTCTAACAGCTCGGAACGTCTGATATACTCTGTCATACGCCACCGTCCAAGACGCTTCCTCATCCTCATGGGCGGGAAGTAAACTGGCGTGCGAGCTGTCCCGCGAACTGCGAGGGAACAACACTTGAGTTGTCCAGAGTTGCGCCAGACCTTCTACAGGCATGTCGATAGAAAAATGCTGCGCCGAAACCAACACAGTCGTGGGGGATTTTGAATTCATAGCGGTTCCGAGCAGAACTGTCCCATCCAACGAGAACTCCAAAGAATCCACACTGTCACAGTTCACCGATCGCCTATCCGTGGGGCCCGATCCATCCAAAAGCGAATAAACTTCAATCCCACCATCGTACGCCGCGCCCAAAACCTCTGCGCCTGGAGAGAGGGCAATAGTTTTGGGCTCATTCTCCAAGGGGAAACTTCTCATCAGTTTAACGACAGTGCCACGTAGGTCATAGAGGGCTACGGTGTGATTCGCGTTCAGAATAGCCAAAACAGTCCCATCATCGAGAATTGCAGCGGCAGAGGGTCGCTTGCGAACTTTGAGTTCCCTTAATACAACGGGTTTAGGCTCGGAGAGACTGATGGCAAAGATGCGACTGGACGACAAGGCAAGCAACATTGATCCTTTTGGCGAGAAGCGAAACCGAAAGGCTTCACCTCCGGGGACTGCTGTAGTTGAACATGACGCTGAATAGATGAGCTGAACCTCAGTTACAGCCGGATTGAGTACCGTTTCGAAAAGCTCCCTGCGGGCAGACAAGGCAAACGCCTTCACCAAGCTCGGGAGAGCTTTGTTGGATACGGCCACTGGGGGATCAACTCCACAACGGGAAAGCTGGTGTGCATAGAGTCGTGAGCTCCGCGAAGCTTGGTACCATCTCGAATTCACCAAGGTGAGTGAATCAAATGTGCTAGGATCTGCTGCAAACAGGATCCTGAACTGATCAGTCCTAGGCCGCGAGCCAGAACAGAACTTCTTACTGCTGGATAATCTCCTTTGGAAGAACCGCAAATGCTGATGGATCTGTTCTCGCTTTCCCCTTTCCCTTGTCATTGCTCGATAGCGGCGCGTCATGGTGGTGTTGTTCCCAGCTTGATAACGGGTTTTCGGTAAAAATGTCGTGTTTGTCGCTCGTACCGCTAGGCACGGGCTTCCTGTGTATTGACGGGGAAGCCATGGCGAGTGCTACTTGTGCATGGGTGGAGGAGGGGAAGGGCGACACGATGATATGTTTTGAGGGAGCCGATGTGCCGGTATATCGCTGTGGAGGTGATGGAGGGAGGCCCAGCGGTTAGGAGGCAAGAGGGCTCAGGACAGACGTATACGGGGGTGGCGGCGGCGGCTCTGGATGAAGGCGACAAGGAAAAGAGGCTTCGGTCGATTGGTGGTCAGCAACTGGAGTCGCGTCAAGCCGGGAAAGCGCCGCGGTGTTTTTTTTACACGGTGACGGGGGTGGGAGGAGGTGTGAGGGGCGCGAGGCATCTGGAAACGCATAGGGAATGGGATAAGGCTGTGAGCCATGGCATCTGTGGAAGGTGTTCAATCTCGGACGCACCACTGTTGTGGTGTTGAACTTGATTGAGGATGATCCCCGAAATGATGGATAACTCGGCACTGTCCGTTCGGTTGGTTCACGGAGGGATACCGGGGCAAATAGGGCAAGAGAGCGGCATAATGTAACGTGGATGGTGGTGATGGGTGTTGTTGGGGTAGTGACGCCACAGAAGCTGCGCCACACGGGTGAGACCTGGTGAGAGTCGGCCCATGATGACTCAGCCAGCGTTGAGTGATTTTGCATGTTCCACTCCATGTGATCGGCATCTCCCAGTGCTCCACCCCATCAGGTCCTATAGAATATGCTTCATCACCAGACGCCTCCATAGGGCTGTCAACATTGTTCCACCGCCTGTCTGCCAACGCGCAGGTCATCGCAACGGCCTACCTACTCTATTCATCAGGCGCTAGGCAGACATTGTATATGCCGCTGTCTCGCGCCTGATTTTATGCCAACAGTGTCACCACCACCAGATCGCCCCACCTTCATTCCAACTCTCAACCTTTCGCTACAAAACCTAACGTCCGCCACTGTGCTAAAACCTCCTCTCGGCACCAGCTACACCCTACCACAGCTCTGTCGCGATCCTCCATCGCCGACCAGCCAATATGTGGTTCCACAAATATATTTCCGAAAAATGGCATTTCTCTCGACGAGTATCCGCCCAGATAGCGTTACTCTGTATTTGTAGATTTGCGGAACCGTTAGGTATCATTCATCACCTAAATCACTAAAATAAAGGGCGCTACTGACGATGATATAGCCCTGACTTGCATATTTCCATATCTCGTAAACATTACTCCCCATCACCATGCATTGTTTCCCTCGGCTGATGGATTGTTTGTAGTACTTTCTCATTAAATCATTTGAAACACCGGAGAGCGACATTTCCTTTTATGCAGGGATAGTATCTGCGGCCTTCTCTGTGGGCCAGTTTCTGAGCAGCGTTTTGTGGGGACGCTGGGCAGGTAGGCAGCCGACCTCATGTTTTGTTGGATTGTGGTAGTAATCAATGTTTCAGATGTCTATGGAAGAAAACCCATGGTCCTTATTGGTGTAAGTACTTCTCATGCCGCACACCACTTGGTTCTGAATCGTTGTAGCTCGGAGGAACCCTGGTCAGCCTGATTCTTTTAGCCTTCAGCACCAACGTTTACATGCTCATTTCCGCTCGTTTGCTGGGTGGTTTATTGAATGGCAATGTCGGTATTCTACGGACCATGGTCGGAGATTTGGTGACGGATCGCAAGGTGCGTGTGTCCCCTCAACATCTGAGTCAACAGCTGAAAGTTGTAGCAACAAACAACGGCGTTCACAATCATGCCAGCGGTTTGGGGGATTGCCTCTTTCATCGGTCCTGTGATTGGTGGTGCGCTTGCCGACCCTATTAGTAACCATCCTGGATTCTTTGGGAAGAATCCACCGCGGCTGTTTGTCGAGTATCCGTTCTGTCTTCCTCCGCTCGTCATCTCGCTGTTTCTACTTTGGGGAATGTCTCTGGGATTTCTGTTCGTTGAAGAGACCCTCCCTGCGAAGATAAACAGGCGGGATATTGGGCGGGAGCTTGGCAATAAGCTGTATTTCATCTTGTGGACTCGATGGAAGCAGTCAGGTGCCAATGACGAAGAAGTAGAGCCACTTCTTCGGAATAGTCAAGGACCAGACGTGGAATCGAGAAACACGGCGACACCTCAGGCACCTAGCGATTCGGATGAGACTCCATCCTTCTTGACCGTATTTACGGCCCAATCGTCGCTCAACTTTCTTTTTTATGGGTTACTTGCGCTTCACACGCTTTCGTTCGACCAACTCCTCCCAATCTTTTTATCGTACTCAGTCCAGGGTCCAGATGAGCAGTATCTGCCTTTCAAGTTTGCCGGCGGGCTTGGGCTTTCTTCAACAACCGTTGGCTGGATATTGGCATTGACGGGTGGTGTTTTCACCATCGCACAGGTAGGGCCCGTGGTTAACGTTGTCTGCTTTTGACTGATTGCCGGAGTAGGTCGTTTTATATCATCGTATTGCGGAATCGTTCGGGGTGCTACGCTCACTGGGGTTTTCAGCGTATCTCTACCCCATCTGTTACATTGGCGTGCCTTTCCTGGCTGTTATTACCGCCTGGTTCAAGTACTCGCTTCTATCCCTCATCTTGGTGGTGAAGACACTTGCACAGGTCATTTCGTTTCCAGCGTCTATGGTCCTCATCAACGCCTTGGCCGGCCCGGATGGTAAAATGAGAGGGTCATTGAATGGAATTGCTACGGCAGTGGCCGCGGTGGGGCGGATGGTGGGACCGACGGTGATTATTGCGTCCCTGTAGTTTGTTGTACTCTGTAGCTAACAATTCGTTAGATTTGGGGGTTTTTGTTCAGCCGTAAGTGCCCCTCCCTCAAAATTTAATTGCAATCAGCAATTGACTGAGCTATTTACAGGTGGAATGAAATCTGGATATGCAATCATTCCATGGTGGACACTTGCTGCAACAGCAATTGTTGCTGGCGTGCCGGTCTTGTTTGTCACATATGGTCATGAAGAAGACGCAAAGCAGGACAGCCCTGAAGAAGGAGAAAGTCATTAACCAGTCGTTGTTGGGTAACATGGTCGAAGTGGTATCTGGATAACGAAGTCCCCAAAATAGTAGAAGGCTGGTGGGGGGAATTGCGCGTTGCGTGGGGTGTTGATGGTTGGGCGGGTGGTGTGGCCGATTGGCTGCACGATGACGCAGGAGCGATGGGTGGATCAAGACGCTGTCCTATGGTTATGAAGACGCCCAACTGTCGTCGGCTATATACGAGAACATGACATACCCTAGAACGTATAGAAACAACAGGAGAGGCTTTGGGCTGGGCTGGGAATATCCTGTTCGCCGTGGTTCGCGTGTTTCTCTGTTTTTGCAAAGGCCTGCCAGAGGAAACTGCTCGTGGAGATCCCCATATCGTCATTGTCACGCATCATCATCATCCACCGTCTCCACCTGGCGATCAAGATCAAGGCACCACTGCCAGCGCCAGCCTCCACTTCAGAGTTATAATGCCCCATCTGCCGCTTGCCTGCGTTCGTCGTCCATCCACCAGTCCTCGTCGTCCTCCAGGCTTGGGCATCGTCCACGCTCTTGCTCAACCATCCCACATCACTCGGCCACCAACATCACTCGCTCAGGTCCCATCACTCGTTCTTTAATCGTCGCTCGCTCTCCCCCAACCCGCCATCAAACCAAACATTCGCAATGGCAGACGATGGCACGTATAACGCACACACTGTTATCCGTGTGTTGCAAGTGTTGACACTCATCCCGGCATGGGCGTTGATGGCTGCAATCATCGACTGGTACAACAACAAAGTCAAAACACCTGGGGGTGTGATGGCACTGTTCATAATCACCCTTATCGCCTCCGTTTGGGCATTCTGCATTCTTCTTGCCGTCCTTCGCGCCCGTAACACTGCTCTCTGGATCACATTCTGGGATCTCGTCGCCATGGGCGCCCTGATTGCTGCTGTGGCTACTACCGCCAACATCGCCAACTACGAATGCACCGCTGCTCCAACGACATCAGAAACCGTTTATATAACTCCCGAGGGCCAACGAATTTCGAGACAGAATATTGCGATTCTCAACGATGAAGATGACGAGGAGCTTTGGAACCATCCCGATTACTGCAACCTCCTCAAGGCCGCCTGGGGGCTCGCTATTGCAAACATTATCATGTTCTTCGTCACCGCAATTCTGGCAGGAGTCATCTGGAAGCAGAACAAAGATTTGCAGCGGGCTGTGGTTGTCGAAGAACGATTGCCGGCGCCTGTCGTCCGCGAAAAGATCTATCACGACGATTATCCTCGCCGCCCGAGGAGAGCTCGCCATTCGCGTGGAAGTCATTCCAGTCGCCGTTCGAGGAGTCGGACATATATTGTTGATGATGGTCTCGTCTAAACCAGCACGATTAATTCGTTGATCGGAACTTCTCAGATTGGTTATGGTGGTACTGTTACTAATGTCATGTTAATGTGCCACGAGAATTCCATTCCTTTCCTTTGTTTTTCTTACGTTTTACGACTTCTTATGACAGACATGTATGCAAAGTTGATGGCTTATGATCTTGTCTCTTTTATTGTCTTATGTATTGGATGTGAAGGTTATAAATATTGGCTTTTGATACCATCTGATGGGCGTTGGGGGTTCCAAATTAATAAAAGGATGTTAACTATGATCATACACAAGACAAAGGTAATGAAGTAAACAGGAGAGACGCTTGGCGAAAAGTCAGGGTTCCGAAACTACCCCGTTGAGAATTGCACTTGCTTCTCGCAGAGCCTGAAGCTCAGATCCAATGCAAACCTCCAAAAGGTTCCACTTGGAAGCCTCTGCCGCTGAAAGCATATCCTCCAACTCATGTGTGGCTTTATCTAATGATTTCACCAGCCCACTGCGAGTCTCAGTGTCCGAAACAGTCTTGTTGCGGACCGCCTCTCGCATCATAGACTCATATCCTCGCACCGTCGATAAACATTCTTGCCAAAGCATGATACCAGACTCCAGCGCCTCTTTCTCCCTTGAAGCAGCCTCCATTTTGACAGTGCATGCCTCTGCCTCAGCCGCCCAAGACTCCAACGCCGTCTGCGGATTTAGTTGACGATGTTTTGATAAAAATGCAGTCGTCTTCTTTGACAAAGCATTCAACGAACCCTCATACGATGCTGACCTCGACTTGACCACATTTTCCGCTTCAGTGATCTCAGCCTCAAGCTCCCAATTCTTTGCTTCCAACCTTCGAAGCTTCTGCCGAAGCTCAGAGACTTCCAAAGTCACTACCGACTGCTCTTCGCGAAGCTTCTCTACCCGTTCTGCCTCAGGGCTCGCATGGATCTTCGAAAGCTCATCCCGTATCTGGGTTGTCTTTTTCTCGTTGACTCGGACGACTTGGGCGAGTTCCCTCTGCTCGGTCGCCATGTCGCCGTAAATCATCGCCTCGCGCGCCCTGACATCAACGAGCTCTCTCATGGCTGTCAGCAGCCCGTTGCGAGCATCCGACAACGACAGTCTGGCTTTCGACGGCCGTTTGGCGGGCGACTGTCGATGCGGGGATGTAGACGCATTGTTTATTCCGAGAAGCGCTTCGGCTTGAGCATCGATGAGTTGTTGTAGCTCGGAAGAAAGTCGGCCAGCTTGGTTGTGGAGCTGGGTGAGGGGATCACGCAGAGCTCCGAATGCGGACACAGAGCTTGACAATGGCCGCGGAACTAGAACTGGAGGCGGGAGACGGAGTAAAGGGATCAGAGACTGCGGTTCAGGGAAAGGGTCCGGGTCTGGTTCGATGCTGTGGAGAGACGCCGTGGGTTGTGGATTTGGAGGGAGGTGAGATGATGGAGACATTGGGGTGTGATCAAGCAAGTTGGGGAACCGCTTCTCGATCGGGTCCATCTGGCCTCACAGTGATGAATCATCGAGAATCACCCATCCATCCATGGTAGAATATTGCCCTGCTCAAATACACCCGGTTTGTAATAATTAATCGAATCCACCATCAAGCGATAATATGCTTCTCCTTATCAATACAAGTCTCAGTCCCGAGGCATTGACCATGAGAACAAACTGGCGATGCAAATGTCACATGGAGCTGGATCTCTCAGAGCGTGGATGGCAAATAGTTTTCTGAGTTCCAACATATGACTACTCCTACTCTACATAAAAAATCTATGATCTATGGCGCCATACATAGTCCAAAGTAAAGGAAGCGGAAATTTCAAATGCACCACCCTATATTACGAGACTGATCAAATATATAAAGAACGTAATGAAGAAAACTCTAGACCCGAGAGAAAAATACGACATTGCACAAATAAAATGCTGAGAGACCATCAAGAGGGTGACGTTCGAAGACAGCTGTCGGATTGCCTTCGAATGACAATACTCGGCGGGGTTAAACGCGCAGATGGTGTCATGAGAAGGCTGATAGCGCTCTGATTCCCGATCGAATTGGAGGAGTAATACTCTGCTCGCGCGGCCTCTCTGGCTCTGTGCCCATGAATTGTGCCCACCGGGGCACAACTGGCAGCCTCCGGTTCTTGTGCACTCGGTGGCGCTATATCAAAGCTGATATCGGAATTTGTTTTGCTGAAAGACCTAGGCCGGGAGGCCGTTGCTCGAGGTCCTCTATGGGAGTAGGATCGTGGTTGTTGGGAGTGGCACCCATCGCCGGTCCTCGTTCGACGGCGCTTAGCTCGTGTCGAAGTAGACACTATTTGTCTGAGGTTGGATTGTGATGGAGAAAAGACTATCTTCGTACGCAGCTGCGCGATGGCCCGATCAATAGCCAGTTCTATTGCACAATGACTCTGGATCCGACTGATCTTGGGCCAAGTCGCTCGTTGTCCGCTCAATGATGCATTGATCATGAATTCCGGTGTAGGATTCGCCAATATTCTCTGCAAATCGGAGTACTTGATCTCTGGAAGAATGGTGATATCCCCAGAATACCTCTGCGTGAGCATTGACTTGAGCTTGGTGATTGGCGTCCGTAGCACACCTATCTCAGCAAGCATTGACATACGATGCATGCCCTCCGATACCGCTAGTCTAGCAGCAGTTTTCCCCCACGTTGCTAATTTCCCGGTCAATGGAGGAGATTCATAATCCGCATCGGAGAGAAACGGGACAACATGTGGATTGACTTGTGACACGATGAAGTGGTTGACGTTAAACATCTCAGAAAGTCGTGTAATTGGTAAATCGTTGTCGACCGAACCATCCATCCATTTTTGCGGGGTGGGATTCCAGGGAACCGGTTCTCCAGTCCGTGGGTCCTTCGCCAGCAAAGGGGCCGGGGTGAACAAGAGAGGCAAGGAACACGAGGCGGCAACTGCTGACCATATGATGACGTTTGGTGCAGTAATGTAATTCAGAATGCGAGGAACATCAAATGTGCTTACAACAAGTTAGAGTGACTTTGCATTGAAAACACGAAAGGTGCATACCCTGTTGACGAAACACAAATGTTGAGAACCTTTCTTGTACGATTATAGGCATCCTGAAAGGTCGCATCGCCCATCATTCCTTTCAGGACACGAATTATGTGCTTGCTGTCCATCCACGCCCCTTCTTTGAGAAACCGCGCAAGGTGTTGAAGAATAGATTCGGGGGTTTCTCTGTTATCGAAAACGTTTAAATCTCCATAGGCAAATGTCTCCAACAAATGCGGAATTTCCTCATCAGTCCGTGTGCACACGACAGCAGCTACAATGGATCCTGCTGATGCGCCTGAAACGATTCGCGGAAGCAAGTTGGCCTCATAAAGGGCCTGCATGACACCAACGTGGTTCATGCCAAATGTAGCGCCTCCAGACAGTAAAAGTGCGGTACGGCCATAAGTTTGGCGGGTGCAGACCAAGGCATCAAGGATCTCTGTCCGCGTGGGCCCTGAACCCGTGTGTGGCTCGGAAAGCAAGTAGTCGATGGTGTCCAAACACTCGTCGATGTACTCCTCAATCAAGCGCTTCGTGCCGGTGCGTGAGTGACAATAGAGCTGGTGGCGAGGTTAGCTATTACGGAGTGTCTAAAGGAGAAACTTGGGAGGTACATCGAGATTGCCCATTCCGCTAGTATTCCGCGAAAATGTTGTTCGCACTAAGAATAACATTTGGGCAACATCATGGTCTTCTTTTGCCTCCCGGAGCTGTCTTAGTCGATCTTGGAGGAGACGGAAATTGTACGAGTCAGAGTCTGGATTCGCCTTCCAGATATCGTTGCCTTCAATCTGGTCGAGCCGTGTAGCTGTGTCCAGCCACTCTGGGTACGACGATGCCTGCATTTTTTGGTCAGCTAGGATAGTGAACTCGGAAGTTAAAAGCATACGGTTTTGAGTTTCGCTTGTAGAGATTCTTTCTCGCCAGGTTGCGGCTGCGACTTTGTTGAGGGAACAAAGAGATCACGAAACGGCTGAGCAGCTGTCTGTAGTGACTTTTTGTCGATCGCAAGCTGGTGGAGGTCGACGGAAACGGGGAGCGAAGTCATGGGGTGAAACAGAAGGCTTGGGGGGCGGAAGCTGGACGGGAAGGACGTCGCGGGGCAAGCGGAAGATTCGATGGCGAAGAAGGGTGGTGACGTTGGAAGATGAGGAGGATGAGGGGAGGTCTTGCCAGCTCCATCTGAGACGAGATAGCTGGCGCGTCAAGTAGTAGCTACCACTACAAGACGGAGATGCGGGTGGAGGACTGGCAGGCACAATCGTTGAATGGTTGAATCAGACGACCGGAGGCCATGTGGCTCAGGCTTGTTTTATTCGCATGTGACGACAATCGGAGATGACGACAGACAGTGAGACGCGACTGTTGGACAGGAGTGGGCGAGAAGAAGCTGACATGGGAGAGAAGCGGGGGAGGGGAAGAGAGAAGCTGCCGAGGTGAGACGCAGTGGGTGGGTGGGGTGGAGGAGGTGGGAGGTTGATGAGTGGGAGCTGTGGAGGAGAGGGCATGTGTCCATGATGTGACCTGAGGAGACTGATTGGGGGTAGATGAAGACGTGGGGTGAACTAATCCCTCTATGTAATCAGAGCAATACAACACAATATGCAAGTATTATTGCACCCGATCTTACTCACAGAAGCATGGATATATATCCCAATGCGGGGAATTACTTTGATATCATTCGTGACACGTCAATTCCGATTCTGCGCTGCTCCCGACAGCCTGCGTCTCTGTCCGCCCTGTGAACCTGCATCGACCGCTCTCCATGTCTGCCTTCCGCGGTTGTTTGCCTTCTCGCACCTTGTGACAGAGTCGTTATTCTACGGGGCCTCCGAGTTTACGTGCGCAAGAGGTAGACAAGTGGTGTTTGCTCACACGATATTGAAGCCTCATCTTAATACGCACAACACATGGCATATCAATCAAAATGTAAATTTGACCTTCACTTGATTAGAAAAGTAGTGTTACTGATTCTCAAAACTTGATGTCTTCCTTCCGCCAATCATCACGACGGCTACCCGCCAATCTCATCACAATCAATCAATTTCGAGAACCAATCTTCCAACTCCCCCTTTGCCAGACACAATGATGCCACAGGCCTCTTGAATGGCATCCAAGTTCTCCTCATCCATCTTGATACTGGTCCCAACCACACCCCGAACCTTTCCTTCGGAAGCAAGTTTTGCAAGCCGTTCAAGCAGACTCCTGTTTTCCACCGCCAGCACTGCTTTGAATGTTACTCCGCCGAGTCCATACCATTTTGCAGCAGTCCAACTAATGATATCCAAAGCAACCCTGACCAGCAATGGTGCAGGCATCAATTTCTCCATCTCCGTCCCACTACACAAAGAAGAGCAGCTTACAACCACCCCTCCTTTCCGGACGACTCCAACGTTACGGCCCACTGTACCCTGAGTATCAAAGAAGAGATCGACCTTTCTTCTCCCAACTCGATCAACGACATCCTCCCGCACATAGTCCACCACCGAGTCGACTGTGTTGTCTCCAAGCTTCTCTCCTACCATTCCAAGTTTTCCGGTCGAGACTGTACCGATGACTCTCGCCGCCCCATATGCGTGTTTGGCCAGCTGTACAGCAACACTCCCCACGCCCCCCAAAGTTGCCGAAACAAAGACAGTTCGCCCCACAAGTCCGCCCAATAGTTCTTCTCCCAGGTCCAGAGCCGTGATTGCCGTCACTCCAGCCACTCCCAACGCTGCGGCCTCCGCGAAAGATAATCGAGCAGGCTTCCGAGCCATACAGTGATCACTTGCCACAAGAAACTGAGCTGCAGCGCCTCTATTCATTGTAACCGGGATCACACCGAAAACCTCGTCGCCGATTTGGAACTCGCCGGCATACGAAGGATGGCGCTCGGTGATGATGCCAGCGAATTCATGCCCGATGATGTGCGGAAAAGGTGTCGAATGCATGAATCGAAAGTCGCCTTTGGCGATGTGTGTGTCACCAGTGTTGAGGGAACAGGCATAGACTTGTATGAGGAGAGGAGTCTCTGTGGTGATCTTTGGCTTCGGAAGATCTGAGATACGGTAGCCACGAGGAGAAGAGTACGTCGAAGGGAGATAGAGGGCCCGCATGGATTCAGATGACTCGAACATGATGATAGCGGTAATGGGAAGGTTTGCTGCGAGTATAAAGATCGATGACGATTGTACAGAAAGTGATATCCCGGGTGATTGGTGAGAGTTTATGGGGCGGCAAGCAGCTGGAAGTGATGAGACACGACACGACGAACGGCATAATGATGCCCCGAATGCATACACGAAGGTGTCACTTGACAACGTGAAATGTGAAGAAGATCAAACCGCACCTATGATCAAGATACCAATTGCACCTCAATTCGTTCAGTAGGATTGAGTCTAGACAAAATGATGGTACAGGCGCTGGTATCGGTGGTTGAGAGGAAGCAGCCACACAGGTGAGTATTGATGTTGACGTGCATCTATTGATTGCTTGAAAATAGATCTTCGCGTGTGGAAACTCCACTACGATAGGCCGAGCTAGGATATAGGGTGTACTGGATCAGCCCAATATAACTTAAATCACCTGCGAAAATTGCCTAATCTAACAGGCTTCTGGTACAAGTTTTAAAAGCTGCCTCTAACTTTAGTTATAATGATATGACATGTGTGACGGGGTACAGGACAAGAAGAGGGCAGAGGGGGGCCAGTAGCACAATAGCAGGACGGAAAACAGAAGGCAGGCAGGGGGTCAGGCTCGGAGGCGTTTAGGACGTATGACTGGATCTCGGTGGCCACAAGCGATCAAAGCTTTAGCAAACAAGCTAGCGGCGTGATGGGGTACAGGACAGGAGGGGGACGGAGAGAGTCAGGGGCACTACGGCAGAGCTGGAGAACAGAGGGCAGGCCAGAGCTCGAGCTTGGAAGCGTTCCGGAAGCAGGAACGGATCTCGGTGGCCACAAATTATCACAGCTTTTGGCAAGCAGGCTGACTGTTACGGCGTGGATCAGCGAAATCTCTTTTGTCTTGTTTTCCTTAGGGAGAGATGTGTTGGGGCATTTTACTAATTTATTTATTTATTTATTTATTCATACTGCTGGGAACCCGGAGTTGATGGCAGAGGAAGAGGAAAACCCTCGACAAAACAAAGGAAAGGCAAAACAAACTCACTATCTCCCGCATTCTGTCAAAGGAAAATAACAAAAGAAATATCAACATACTCCTGCTCTTGTCAGGTCCTGTGAGGAACGGAACCAGCGGCGGAACGAGGAACCTTCTAGGAGCAAGAAGTCCAAGAGCAAGGAAGACTCAGAGGACATAGGTGGGAGATGTAACGGGCAGGACTTCAGGGGGACGGGCGGAGGCCAGGGGCACAACGGACAGACAGGGTGAGGTCGATAGCGCTGTCAGGAGGCAGGTAACTGAGAGGGCCGACAGGACTTCAAGCTTCGGTCAATGGAGGCAGGGCAAGGACAAGAGTCAAGAGGTTCCGAAGGGTAAAGCCCACAAGACAAGGTAATATTCTGGGTAGATAACAAGATGTCAGGATAAAGAAGAAAGAAAGAAAGGAAACCACAACAAAGGAAATGTACAGGCCCTTATATAGACGTCGCAGCCTTTACATGTCATAAACCCTAACCTTGCTCTAACTCAAGAGCCTTCCGTTCCCATTCTCTACGAATAGTCAGCACCTTACGATACGCTCTAGGCTAGAGTTACAATCAATATTGAGTTCGGACACCAGGTGTGAGGATCTCATCATTTCGTCCCTCACTATGATGTTACTAAGTCTTGTATTTCTTGTTTTCATGTCACTGTGAGGAATGGATCCAGTGGCGAAACGAGGAACCTTCCAGGGGCGAGAGGTCAGATAGCAAGGGAAAGCTCCATGATACAGGGTGGTAATCAAGACTATCACTAGGGGACAGGATTCCGGAGAATGGAAGGCAAGACAGAGGATAGAAATGTCAAGAGGGAAGTCCAAGAGGTGAAAACAGGAAATAGGATGAGGAGCGGAGTGGATAGTGAATTGTTGCATGAAGAAAAAAAACTAGATACATGAGGGGGAACGAGTCCCTTATATAGCTGAACAATTCCACTGAGGCAGAATGTCATGAACCATTTCACCATGCTCTCTACTGAGCCCCCAGCTCCCGTCACGTATGAGCAACCCGCTCCTTACAACGTAGCTTGCGCCCTCGTCACAATATCAACCCGCGTCGCCTCCCGCTATGGTTTCTACACTCAAGAGACTAGCTACTTCGTATGTCTGCTTGAACTATGAGTACCTACCTCGCTTAGAACAATGTCGTGTCGAGCTCTGCTTCACAATCAACCTCTGATGTCTTCTACCTTGTTCCATTGTCTTCTATTAACCTCGTCCCCTCTTGTCTTACATCTATCCTGTCCTTGTCATATCCTTTCCTGTCTTGTGATTGTTCTGTCTCATTCTATGAGATTCTATGAATTTGTGAGGATCTCAGCACCTCGAACCTCACGATGACATTTGCCAAGTCTTGTATTTCCTGTTTATCTCTTTCCATGACGCCATAATCATGTATTTCCCTGTTTCTATCTTGTATGATGTCACACATGACATCATTAGGTTCTGTACCTTGATTTGTCTTTCAGATGACGTCGTTACTGACATCATTTTCTCTTTTCCTTGTTTTTCGGCCATGACATCATATGGCAAGTTATCATGTATATAAGGAGCAGGATTAGCCTCTCCTCTCGCTTTTCTCTTCAGCCCGTCATGTACCATTTTCCGCACCTGATAGCATCTGGATATGCCGAAGCCCTCACTACAAGACGTAGCCGAGAAGCAAGCTATCGACACCTATTCGAATATACAGAGTTGACCAGTGAATCGTTTCTCAGATTCTCTTGTGACCAGTCTATTGTGAACCGACTCGCCACAACCCTGAGAGCCCTTCGCTCGTCGATTCACCATATTCCCACGGTCTGTCGATACAGTTTCACGCTGTCGCATACAGCAACGCCAACGTCCATGACATTTTTTCACTAAAACTCAACATTCGAATCACGACACTCTAGGAGCCTGATCAACTCCTAGAAGGCAACTAGTGGCAGGACTACTAGTTGAAGGTATACCACCATCCTGTTTTAAAGCTTACAGTATTTAGGAACGAAGAACGTTCAGCAGAAGACGCACGCATGTGGATAGTGAATCCAGCATCACCGGTACCAAGTTTGTGTCAACAAAGGCCTTTAGGGTAGACGTACGCCGACCTGACGGAATTCTATTGAAGAATTGGGTGCGATCTATCGAGCAGCGAGCTCCACCATTGAAATTCCGAAGAAGGAATCACAGAAGATTTGAAGAACTGCCGACACCAGTTCACTGCCGCCGCAACCACAACGATTAGGATAATCGAAGTGCACCGACAACGTGCACACCACCGACAAGATTAGCTCCTCAGCAAGGCAATCGAGATCTAAAACAAGGTCAGGAAGAACCTTCAAAGACAAGAAATTTGAAGAAACAACCTCAGGGTCAACCGTCACCCACGGCAGCACAAGCAACACCAGCAAGAACAGCACAAGCAAACATAGACAGCAAGAAAAGGCAAAAGAATGAGAACTTATGAAGGAAGATGCAAGATCCCAGAAGCACTTGGAACAACAGATCAGAGAATATCTGTACAACCTCAAGGAAGTCAACAACGAACTCGAAGACGATATACTCTTTGCCACTGAAGCAGCAAGGGAGAATACCGAACCTGAAGAGAACCAACAACATCAACAACAAATCGAAGAATTAGCAGAACTCCAAGGAAGAATTGAAATCTCAAGAGGAATACTCACAGATCTGAAGGAAAACGTCAAGGCAAACACGACCACCACCAGACAAGCTCAAGAACTCATTGAACGAGAAAAGAAGCTCTATCAACAGAAGAGCGAAACAACCTACAGAATAGTTTTCGAAAAAGGAATCAAAATGAGCCGCCCGCCAAGCGTAGCCTCAAACGTGGAACGCAGAAGATCGCCCTCACCAGCTGGATCGGATTATGGGAAAATCGACATTAGAATCAGGCAACCGCCACAGTTTACTGGAACTTACCCGGATAACACGTCTACAGCCTTTGACACCTGGCGAGACGAAGTTGAAGACTACTTCATCATCAAAAAGATACCCACAGCACACCAATTCATCGCAATCAGATACTATCTCTTAGGAAGAGCATGATAATGGTAGCAAACCAAACGAAGAACCGGAGACATCAACACCATAGACGAGATCTTTGGAGGACTCAGACGACGATTCATACCATCAACAGAAAAGAACAGTCTTTTGAAACAGTTCAATAACGTCAAACAAGAACAGAATGGAAGGATACAGCGAATCACTGACATAGCCATTTCTATCGAACAACTAGCACACCAAATCGGCGAAGAAATCATTACACCATATGCTCGAAACCAGTGATTTATCGAAGCAATGCACCCACAACTCAGATACGAGATTGAGAAGGAAGTCGACAAGGCAACAGTCGATTGGGATGACTTAGTCACCATGGCAGAACGAACTCACGATGCACTCTGGAGTGCAGGAAGATACCGATCCCAAGGAAACAAATACAATCAAATAGAACCACGAAGATTCAATGAATACCGAAACGAACAACGCAACGATAACTGAAACCGACAACGGTACAATGAATACAGACCAAGACCACGAAACTTCCAATCCTACGCCACCAACACCAAACGAAATGAACTGAGAACTTTCAATAACTACGGTCATAACAACAACAGTAGATGCATGCTGCAAGACGAAAAACAGTGATTGTATGCAGAAATGAAGTGTTACTTCTGCAAGAAACCCGGACACATGATGAAGGATTGTCGCAGCCGCGCCCAGAACAATGGAAACCTTACCCGAAATGACAACCGGAAGCCACAGTCATTTGCGCTTTCAGCAGACCAAACACTACCTAAGGAAACCTACGCTGATTGGGTTAAGAACGGCAAACCCGAACGACCAATCGTCGAATCTTTCAGAACAGAGCATAGCCACAAGGCTAAATCCACCCTGATGTCTGCTATAATTAAGGTTAATGGGAAAGACGCAAGGTGCCTTTTCGACACCGGCACCACAGGGATCAACATGATCTCTAGCGATTTCATCGAAGTTCATCGGATAAAGAACCAGTCACTCTCAACACCGATCAAGATAAACCTAGCCGCCAAAGGATTGCATACTTCAGCCTCCGCCTCCACCATTCTCGACATTGAAATCACTCCTAGAAAACCAACTCCTATAGAATGTTACATTACCGCCATCAACAGCTATGACTTAATCCTAGGAACACCATTCCTTTACGACCATGGAGCAGTCATCGACATCAAGAAGCAAGCGATCAGATTTAACGATCTAAATATCACTATCAAATGTTCACCCACAAACGGAAGAGAACCTACCACCGCTATGGCCTATTACGACTACAATATGGACTACAACGATCACATCACCGACGCACAGCAATATACACCTCCACATTCACCAAGAATCGATACAAATAGCGACGACTCTGACATAATGAGCATCCACTCAGATTACAATATCAAAACATACATGCTAGATGCACACCTTACCCAGATAACCAATCCACCACTACCGGATTTTGAAAAGGAATTCCCTACAGTCTTCCCACCCGACGCCGATAAGCCAACTTTACCACCACTCATGTAACGGGCAAGGGCTGAGGGTTCAGGGAGAAGGCCAGTGACACAGCGGTCGGGCAGGCGGGATGTCATGAACCCTAACCTCGCGCTCACTCAAGAGCCTCCCGTTCCGGTCCTCTTCCAACAGCCTGCACCTTACGGCATTCTCTGGGGAAGAGTTACCATCTTCATTGAGTTTGGACACCAGGTGTACGAGTATAGTTATCTTACTTGTATTCCCGAACCATGATCTTGTTCTTATCTTGTCTAAAAGCTAGCATGTCACATGTGTTCTTCCATTGACCTCTATAGTCTTCTATCT
>ML220183.1:31050-56458 GCA_004786065.1 Ascodesmis nigricans | reverse complement strand
GCAGCTCTCTTCCGGGCGACAGCGATGGATGGTAGGCCGGTAGGTCCGAAGGAGTGATCGAACAGGCTCGCGAGGCGGCGGGGGGGGGTTGTGGTCGCTCGGGCGGGCGTTTTTCTGGTCGGTGCCATGGTGTGCCATGCCCTTTTGCCCTTATGATGGAGTGATGGTAATAATAATGTTTGATAACTGCTTGAGTGGGTGAGAGGACATAAAACATGGTTTCTTGGTGTAGTGGCTATCACATCTGCTTCACACGCAGAAGGTCGTGAGTTCGATCCTCACAGAAATCATTATATTTTGTGGATGTTTTGCTTGCCACATGGTTATGTGAGGCGCTCGGCGTGTATTTTTTGCTTGAGAGAGAGTCGTCTTGTGTTGATTGCGAGTAGACGGTTCGTGATTATTCTTGATTCCGCGCCGTAGATTAGGAGACGGTGCAAACGGAGTATGGTCTTGATTGAGTTTAACGCTGTTTCAAGGATGAATAATGGTTGTAGCAGCAATTCATCCGGCGTGGTTAAGTTCCCCAGCTTTCGTTCTACAAGCATTCAACATCACTCGGGAAATCAGTTTCTCCACTCGTCGACGAACAAGGTTCTTTCGCGTTTTGAGCTTTTCAGCCTGTATTTCGGTGTATGACCAGGCCGCAGAGGCTTCATGCCATCCACAACTCTTGGACTCTCAAGAGGAGATATTGCATGGAATCTGATTCGGTGAAACTGATTGATCATAAACTTCTCTTGCTCGACTGATACCCTGTATTTCTCATGGAATATCCGTTATTCAGCCCTTGAATGAAGCTTTTATCCCCCCGTTAACATTCATGGTGAGTTCTCATTCATCGGTTCACGGATTCTACGTGTGGATGACGCAGACACATGAGACGTCACTCGCCACAGTAACTCGCAAGGTTCGCGTCCCACAAGGTGCACAGACAACTCATCTTGCGTCAACAAAATCCGAGCCCCGCCCATCCTCATCACTCCAATAAGTTACCTCCCGCCCCGAATCTGCTTCCATGTTCCTCAATTCCTCCACTACGAAACGCCGCCGCTCAAACGACGATGACAGCCCCGAATCCGCACTCCCCACCTCCTCGCTCGACCTTCCTCCGGTCAAACGTCCGCGACAACACGAGGCTCCAGCATACCTGACGCGCCTCAGCGATGAGCTCTTCCTCCGTATCGCGTCATACCTAGCTACGAAAGACCTTGCATCCTTCCAGCGCGTCTCAAGACGCTGTCAGCGGATTGCTGTCGACAGTCAGGTGTGGCGGCCGCTCTACCACCAGCGTTTCGTTCGGTCGCGGCCACCAGGTCAATCTCGTCCTGCGGTGACTCAGACTACAACGACAAACTGGAAGGATCTCTACAAGCTCAAGCACAACTGGAGCCGTGGGAGTTGCGTTGTGAGGGAGGTTGACATCACGGAAGAGAGGGAGGTGCCGGAGGAACCATCCGCTGAGTCGTCGTCAGCGCCGTCACCTGCGGTATCAACATTAATCAAGCTGCATGAGGTATGGGCTATCTCTCTTGCGGGCTTTTGTTTGAAGGTGTGATGGAAACGACGCGGTTCAGGTCTGGAGTTTACACATGTGGTGGCATACAGGACATTGTCTTCACAGCAGATGCGGCGCATGGCTTGCGTGCATGGCGATTGCGAGGGAGCCAGGAGCATTGGGATGAGACGGTTGTCCATGATGACAGCTTCATTGCGGGACAGGATCTTCCAGAGGACGGCTTGGGGGAAGGATTCGGTGCCCCAACGGTCATGGCCGTAGATGGAGAGAGTGATGTCAGAATTGGTGGAAAACCCAATCTGACTCTTGGGTTCTCAGGCGGAGGATTTGTGATGTATCAGCTGGACATGACGGATCCGAATTCTTCCATATTCCGGGTCAGATATCAACACCGACCCAGCAACAGCTCTAGGAACGGACCTGAGGATAGGCAGATCACAGCCTTGGAGAGCCTGGGACCATTCTTATCGATAATGCAGAGAACCACCTGGACGCTCTACATCTTCTCGCCAGAACTTCAGAGTGTTGATGGACCTGGTGGTCGAGATACAACGGGAGGTCCAACGGTGTCAGGCCCCACTAAACGGTCCCACATGATCTCCAACAACGTCCTCCTCAAACCGAAGATCCTCGCTACCCTCCGATCAGCATCCGTTTGGCCCCCAATTGCGCTTTCACTACGACGCTCAGTCAACCAGACAATTTTAGCAGCAATAGTGTACTCTTACCCACTGTGCGTTTCTGGCTGGTCCGTCGGGATTCAAGAGCTCCGCTTTGGCCTGAAAGAGTCGGGAGGAATGGCAATGGTTGGTTCAAGAATAGCGACGGCAGTCGCGGCTGGGTTCACACCAGTTGTGAGTACAGCGCGAACAACCTCCAGCACTTGGGTCCCTGGGCTTGGGCCATGGTCACGGTCACAATTGAATGATCCACCGCTTTCACGGCCGACATCTCTGTCTTACAGTCACCCGTGAGTGCACATTTATTACTGTCTCCGCTGAATCCTTTGCGCCTCAGAGATACCCCAGAGTACAGCTCTGATGTGATGGTGGGGCACGCCTGAGTATCATTCGCTGATATCTCGCCAATCGGTGCGCATGTCTGGACATGCGCCACTTTGCGTTGCGTTGCGATATACTTCACATCAGAATTTGTGACGTTACTGGGGTTTCTTACGATCTACCTGGCTCGGTAGACACCGAAAAATCGCAAGAGCCCTGATCGTCACTGTTTCTTTGACTCCTTTCTTTTCCCCAACCGTTAATGCTGCGTCCTGTGCCTCTACAGCGCTCATGCGCCCCCGAGCTCATCGTTTCTTTTGTTCACATGGTCTCGTTGGACAGTGGATTTGGACTAACTTGTGCCTCCACAGATATCTGCTGTCGTCACATACGGACAACACCCTCACGCTCTATATGGTACGGTCTACGGATACGGCCCTTACCGTCGATCAAGGACAGCGATTGTGGGGTCACACTTCCGCCGTTGAAGCAGTTCAACTTGGAGGTCGTGGAAAGGCTATTTCGATTTCAGCCCAAGGCATGGAACTACGGGTGTGGGAGCTTGAAGGCGGGGTAAGCGACCGTCGACGAATCAACGCCAGCGTCAAGATTGAACCTGTCTCGCCGTCCTCTCGAACCGATTCCAGTGTTGGTTCGACTCACGCCACTATGACCCGTCCTGCAGCGAGTCAGGGAATACTGGGAGGATTCGACGACGAGAAGGTGGTGTTGCTGCGCAAACGACCCCCGACAATTGCGGATGATACAGCCGTCGACGAAACAGCCACCTCCAGCACCACTACAACGGAAGATTCCACAAGCGCTTATGGGTTTATTGAGAAGAGTCCGCGGATTTCGCTGGTGGTGTACGACTTCACGCGGTAGTGGCAAGCCACCATTACTGGCATGCGCAGTATTTCCGGTAATGGGTTATGCAGGAAATTGGCCGGCGTCATTCAAAGCTATGCTGGGAGGGTTGATGGATTGGGAGCTGTGCATACATGCAGGCAGCAAAAAGTAATAGATTCGTACGCTTCAGGCGTTGATGACGAGTCACGATGGGCCTTGGTGTTACATCGAGACACTATCAGCGATTATCCGACCCCATGTTGACCCAGAGACCCCTTCCTCCCCAACTCTCAGTCGCGGTATCAACCCCTTTGTCCTTATCGCGATCGAAAATCACCCGTATGCAGGCCTCCACCTTACATTCTGCATCCCCACAATTCACGACAGCCCCCTTCTGTCGATGATCATCCAGACCCTGCCTTTTACAGCCCACATTTCGGTCGAGCTATCCGAGCTGTGATAATCGATCCCATCGTCAACTTCTGCGGAGGAATGTTGATCCACGATCATGCGATGACTCTCGGAATGTCCACATGGCTCGAAGCACAGCCAGCTCCCCCAGGCGTAGGCATCACTCGGAACTGCCTCGAGGCGCTGAAGAACGGGATCGACGCGGAAACTTACCGACATGGGGAGATCGGATGATCCGGACTGTGGTCTATAGCATCATTCGGTCACTTCCTTGGGTCCTTTGGTGCAACGTTGTTCACACTGAGGAGACACACCAACCACCACCAAAGAATATCACCGTCACTTTCCGAGGACAAGTGTTTTAACAGCCGGAATATCGATCCTTGGGATGGAACCGGAAGGATAATGTTTTCACCGCCACCCATCCACCCCTCATAACCGTCGAGCCTGAAGTCTTAGTGGAATTCGCCAATGACGAATCCAGTCTCATGACGGCTCGAATCTGCCTCCCGCGCAGCAGCGCAATCAATGCGTCCGATACAATGACGGGATGTTTGCGGAGCACGGGCATGACAATTAACGGTGTGATATCTGGGCGTTTGAGCTGTCGCCCAAGCAGAGGCTATTCTGGTCGCTACGTTGGTTGTGAGACCAGATGGGGGATCTGCTTCATATCGCCCTGGTGTGAGACGTTGTGAGATGAGAAATACGTGGAAGTGAGTCCACACAGTTTCTGTCGAATATGGCTTCACAGCTTCGGTATATCTCTGAGCTAAGACATTCAGCTCTAAAGGTATGCCACTTCAGCTGAGATTGCCGGACTGAAGACCCGGATCCTCAGGCAAATACTACACGGCGGTTCATCCAATTTCGAGAGCTATGCTGCAGCCATATTACGCTTTCCACACTCCACCATATCAAACCCCACGCTTTAAGCCCTTGCCCTCGCAAGCCATCACGAAAGCTGGAATCCACCCCAGTCGTCGCCGCTGCTTATCGTCCAACGGCGCCCTAACGAGACGCGCAACGGAAGGATGCACAGATATGCACACGTGAGGGATGCGGATGCAACATGAAACGAACGATGCGATCTGATGATCGTTCAAAAGTGTGGGGTTGGAGTGGGTGATACCTATGTGGGGAAACCTGGCCGTGCGGTTGGGTCCGAGCGAAGTCTTGGGGTTGGACTGAAGAGATCGAGTCTTCAAATTTCAATTGGCTATGTTGGATATGAATGATGACGTTCGAGATATATTCGCACCGCGGGATTAAATTCTTAGGAGTCACGAAGGAGGTGTGGAATTGGTTCAAGACAAACAGGGTGGGTGTTTGATGGCATGCTGGTTTCGACATGAATGGATGCCGAGAAAGCTCACTCCCAATCCCCGAAGCTCTGTTTCGTTCCCTGGTATCTCAAATCAAGGACCAGGGCTCAAACTGTTATAAATTTCAAACATGACTGAATCTCGAATGCTGAACAGCAGATCTCGGCAGTCCCACAGGCAGTTGGGGCTTGGGGTTTGGGGTTCAGTCGTTCCCGGTAGGCATCCGTTGACTGCGGGGAAGTTTGACGATACAGGGGTTGAGCCGTGCACAAGCGGAAGGTGGTTGAAAGAGCCGCGTATGAACGGGATGCGAATCAAGCCATGATTTTTTTCAGAAAGAAAAAACTCTTCCACACGTTCGGCGAGAGTCACGTGAACGATGGCCGTTAAGGCTTTGCCACGCCTACACACGAACCTGGCGCGACAAGAACTTTTCTCGCCTCCGTCAGAAAGTATTCACGCCACCACAATAGAATTCGTCTCCAATTCGTCAACTCAGCTGGTTGCCGGCAATGAGACGGACTGTTTTGCTGCGGGGTTTGAAGACCTCGAATGATGATGGATGAAGCAAACGTTGTGTGCCAAGCTGCAGTGGCCACCTAAAAGGGCTAGCGGAAGCATGCCGCACTGAAGGCAAAAAATCTGAATTTTACGTCCCACACAAATGTCTATTCCCAGACTCTCTGTGCCTCTGCTTCGTCTTCCACTTCACCACCCCCGCTCAACACCACGACTCTTCATCAACCACAACCCCTCCGCATCCCTCATCCTCCAATTCACCTTCTCAACAACAACAACTAAAATGGACTCCTACGGATCTGCTCCTCAGCAAGGCTACAACGGTGGCGGCCGTGCTTGCTACAACTGTGAGTTTGACACCTTTTCCTGCTTCTTCATCGTTCCCCTCCGAGACGCGAAGCGTGAGCCTGAGCACAGCGAGTCCTTGCTGGCTTGAGCTCGTTCTTTGCTATCTCGAAGCTCATTCCTGCCCGCTGGCGTTGCAGTCAGCGTGTTACGTGAACCTTGTATCTGGTGGTGGGGTGGTGGGGCTGATTGAGACGAACAGGCGGCGAGCCCGGACACCAGGTTCGGAATTTCCAGAGTATGATGAAGACGCTCAAGTATACTGATGCTCCATGCTCTGTTACAGGCTCGGGAATGCCCTAAGCGCGGAACTCCCGTTTGGTACGTTTTTCTCTCTGAGCTTTAGGTGTTGTCGGCTCTTACTAACCTGATTTTAGCTACAACTGCGGTCGTATGTCTCCTAGAACCCTGTTTGTTGGAATTGGATAGCTAAGCACAGATTTCGCTGCATACAGAGGACGGTCACATGAGTAAGTTTGACGTTTGTATCAACCCGCTGCCTGTGCATCGCTAACAATTGTCTTCAGGCCGTGAATGCACTGGTCCCCAGAAGGAGAAGTCCTGCTACCGCTGCGGTCAGCCAGGCCATCTTTCTCGCGACTGCACCGAGGCCGGTGGCCAGCAGGCTGGCGGATACGGCGGACAGGGTGGAACTGAGTGCTACAAGTGCGGCAAGGTTGGCCACATCGCCCGCCAGTGCCCGACCTCCGGCGGTGCTCCCGGCTACGGATACGGCGGACGCAGCCAGACCTGCTACTCCTGCGGTGGCTACGGCCATCTTTCCCGCGACTGCACCCAGGGCCAGAAGTGCTACAACTGCGGTTTGATCGGCCATTTGTCCCGCGACTGCCCCAACGAACAGGACCGTGTCTGCTACAAGTACGTTTTTCAGTTTAATTGACTTTGTCCAAGGTATTCTAACCATCCGTAGGTGCAAGCAGCCCGGTCACGTCATGGCGGCCTGCCCTGAGGGTGCCGCCCAGTAAGTGTTGACAGGTTGATGTCGATTGTCGGTTCGCTATTTTGGGACGGGAGCACTCTTTCCTTATGAGAAACGGCATTTTCTTTTCTTTTGTCATTTCAATTTCTTCTGTCAAAAATTAAGGGATATCTGGTATTGGGATTCTGCTTCTGCTATGCTGGGTTTTCTTTTCGCTTGCTGTTCCTTGTTTGCATACGCTTGTTTCGCTTCGTTCGGGACTAGGGACTGATCGTTGAATTGAGGGGCGTGGGTCGATCAGACGAATTTCCGATGCATATACCATTACCAGGTGGTCCTGATTTTTACTTGTTGGTCACAGTTTCTTCATGCTTTATGGCTTGCAGATAAAAAGATGTCTGGCGGTTGTTTCTGTCTCTGAGTATAGTTATAGGCTGACAGCTTGATGTACGTTACGTTCTGGTTTTGGGCTACGATAGGGCCGAACGGTCGGGGTGCAGTCAGAGATGGAAATGAACAACGCGGTAGTTCTCAATAAATAATGCAGCGGTCGGGGCCAAACTGTTTTTCGCCTTGGAATACGATTGTATGAGCGGTTGGTGTTTACACGTCATAGTTGCCATCAGCAATACAGCATTGCCAGTTCGAGTTGAAGGGTTCCTCCGCATGACGGTGATGATGAAGCCATCGTTCTCGAGCCCAATGCCTATGATCGACCCAAGTACGATGCTTGTATAGAGGCTAGGATAGGAAATCTACATTGTTTGACGTGTGCGGAACTGAGACATAGATATCGCCTTGAGTGGGACAAAACATAGCTATAACTAAACCGGAGAGAAACTTGGAAGATCTATCTTGAAATTAACCCGTGGATACGAATTGCATCTTCCATACCAGGTTAATTGGGTGGTTGAGAAAGATTTTGTACGGGTTTGCAGTTCGGGAGTATTTGGTGGAAATTTAACATAGAGAGGGAGTTGGGGGTGTGTGAGTGGAGGATGAGGACAGCACAGAGGAAGTAGGACGGAAGGAAGAGGGAGCGGATGGGATGGTGAGGGAAAGAGGGATGGGGATGGGCAAGAGGTTGTAAATTTGAATGAACTGGCTGTTTGGGGGGATGATACAGCGGTTCAGGGGTCGGTTAGACACATTGATCTCATCGTAGAGGATCAAGTGACTATAACTAAGACTTGATGACAATCCAGCTTCCTGACAAGACGTTGCCGTTGATTGATTGATTGATTGATTGTAATCATTTAAGCGCATGCGTCCCTTTGGGATATGGCGCGAGAACTAACATACAAAGCGTCCCCTTTCCGCAGTGCCGTACTGCATCTACTCGAAAACTCTGTTTCATCCGTTTTCAACCATTTTCTCGCCGGCCTTGCTGCCTTTGCAGTGGCCGCCTTTTGAGCTGTACACTGCTGTGCACTTAGACTCTCCTGCATCTACCGGTTTCTTCTTCCCTTGCTTTACTATGTGCTCATATCCTCCTCCACTCCATACTCTTCCTCCCACCCCCATTCCTCATGTACCCGGTCTTCTTCGGCTCTATCCTCGTCCTCTGATTTTGGTCTTCCCACCAGCGTTTCTTCGATGAATTTTAGTATCGCCTGGGTGGCCCTGGGTTCCGCGAAGATTGTCGACAGCGCGTGCGTCTTCATAAACCCTTCTTTCCTCAGCGTGTTCCAGAGCCCCTCTTGCTCCCTTCTCCATGTTCTACACGACGTTGCCGTTGAGTGAGTGTTTTTGAATGGGTTTGTATTAATTAATTCTGTAAACAGAACACAAATTAAGGCAAGATGGCCGAGCGGTCTAAGGCGCCGCACTCAAGCGTCACAACTTGTCACATTCAATGTGGTTTGCGGTCTCGAAAGAGGCGTGGGTTCAAATCCCACTCTTGTCATTATTCTTTTTTCGTATTTTTTTTGGGAGGTGTGGAGATGTGGGGTATGACGCTTTTAGTGGTCTTGGTTTACGGAATTGAGCGAATCGGTGGGGTTAAAGGGTGACATGGGATGTGGGGTGAGAGGTGTTCTCGTCCTGGCGGTGATGAAGATGGTGTGGATGACTGATGTTTCCTGAGCGCCGTCCGGGTGAGGTCTTGCCAGGATTTGTTGGGATTTGTTGGGATTGCACAAATGACACATTCCTCTGACCGATGGACGTGATAATTGAGGCCAATCTCTTCGTTTGTGAGAGGATTGTCGTATCGCAGCCTCGTGGAAACGATGATATCAAACTCCAGTTCCCTCTGACCACCATACAAACGTCTCCACCGTTTCCACAAGAGCTTTTGCCGCGATGTCACACAAAACCCCGCCATCACGCGATCACGCGAGCTCTTCCCACCTGGGCGCACCTGTCGCACTTCTTGCACCTGTCCCCCTCTTTCGTTTCCCCTCCCACTTCCCCTCCCCAGTCGGTATCTTTGCTTCCCCGTCAACGGCGCCATCAATTCAACCGCCCACTCCCCTCAATTCCTTGCCCTGCTCGTTCTCTCTTCCACAATCCATCCCATTCCATTCACAGGCTTACAAACCCAGCGAGGTCACAGCTGGATGGCTCATTCACCCACAAGGCTGCAGCAGGTTGGCTGTCATGATGAGTCGGACGCATGAACCGCCCTAAGTCACAGCCTCAGGATGTAACACATCTAGGTCACAAGGGAATAAATAACGGGAAGACCTGATGATGGATGGCTGCGATGCTGTACCCAAAAAGCACATGCGCCCCTACCTCCTCCCCTCCTCCCGATGTTCCGCTATTGCATCCGCGTCAGCAACGTCATCATCCATCGATGAGGGAAGATTCAGGGCTTCTGGTGCGCTTGCTAAGGAACTTAAACTCCCAATTGCTGTTGAGCGCGCGCGGTGCATGCTGAACGAAGGGGGTGGGTGCTACACGGATGGGGTTATGGATGAATACAAGGGAAAAGGGCATGAAGGTTGCCGCGAGGGAATGCTGAAATTGTTGTTGAGCCTGGGAGGGAAGGGAGTCCTGGCCGGCGCATTGAGGAGCCTGGATGAAAGTCATGCGCTCCTATGCAATGCGCTGCCGCCGGAGCCTATGCCTTGGGTGATTGATTGATTGGGCTGAGCAGTGGTTACGAGTAAGGTACTGGATGTACCGGTACTGATATGATACTGGAACCGGTATTGTTGGATCGTGGAGAGGGGCCGTACCGGTATGTAGTCGATCGTTATAGTTAGTGTGGTTAGAGTGAGAGGAGCTATCATATCGTAGGGTGTGCTCATCGCGAAACACGCTTGTTGATTCACCCATCGAGAATGTAATTGGGAGGGGTCCCGCAATCCTCCTCATCGCGCAAACGCCCGTTCAGCTGGCATTGCAATTGGAACGCTGGGCGTGAGGATTGCAATGCGGAGGATGATGAGGGTGAAGATGAGGGAAGGCACAACGTGGACAACGTGGCTGGATGTGCTGGGGAGGATTGAGGATTGGGTTTCATAAGGATAGGCTCAATTGGTGTGTCTGTGTGAAGTGCCAATTTGTGTTTAGTTGATTTACTTACTGGGGGGTGCGGATACTGGGGGTAGGTCATGGGAGAACGAATTCAATGGGCAACCACAGCGACATCTGATGGAGATGGGGTATTCAGCTGGGTGTGTAACTCGACCTACTCGATGTGGGTGCATCAGTGAATGTGAGGAGGGGCATTGAGCCTGTGGGTCCGGAATGAGGCGGGTGAGGACATGAGAAAGATTGGTCGCTAGTTACTATTACCGTTCTGATCATTATCAATGGGGTTATTGTAGTATGAGGGAATTGGCTCCCCATCCATCCATTAATGCAGCACTTGACTGATGCCGTTTAGCCGGCGGTGGCGACGTTATTGTCGTGTGTGAATTATAAGATGGATGGAGAGGTCGCCGCGGCGGGTACTTGCATTCAACTCCTCCAGCACAATCACCTCCAGCTCTTGCCTACAGAACACCATCATCCCCCCCCCACCCCCCGTCACAGAACCCTGTCCCGTTTTATTCGATCATTTGAATCCACATGGTATTCCAGCTTCCACACAGATCCTCAATTCTCACCTCCCTGGTCTTGGTATACCTATTTTCCCGTCCCAATCTCCCCCATCACTCGGTAATCTTGTCGGGTCGTCTTTCTCTCTCCAATTCGCTCGCTTTATCGTCCGTCACCAACATTGCTTTTTGGGCAGCCTTTTTTTCTCCTCCATCCACATCACATCTCATTACAGCCGTCAGCTGCACCCTCAGTGCTTCTAGAAACCTTCCGCCACTGTTATCATCACCATCACCAGCATCATCATGCATGGTTGCCTGAGTTAAGCATACATACATTCCATCCATCCATTCCTACATGAGCATTACATGACATGCGGCGGCGGCGGCGGCGGAAGGCGGCGATGCCAATGGAGCCTCCACGCCCATGTCGATCTGGAATCTTAATTCGGACTGGGGAGTTAACACGCTGTCATTGTTGTGCTGCTGATTGACACAATTAACTACAGTAGAAGCTTGACTCTAGCTCTGGCTCGACAGCCATGTTCACTGCACTGGTGGGCCCGGGATTGCGAGCAAGGGAAATGTCGCAGCGGAGAAATAGTTATCGACTGCGACCTCGACCTCAGCGGGGATGAGTGAGTATGTTATGACGGAGTCAGAGTTTCTCCGGTCTTCCATGCGAGATGAGGTAGGTCACAGGATTCCATATTGCTCTGGACGTAACCAACGTCCCTCATGGCTGGAGCCTTGAGAACGCAGAGACGTGTGTGTGTGTGTGTGTGTGTGTGAAAGAGGGAAGTGGAAGTGGCTGTGCAAAACATGACCTCCTCGAGCTCTCGGCGGTGTCTGGTTCCTGGTGTCAATCCAGCAGTTCGGTCGGTAACACAACAATATGTGTCAACGTTTAAAACTGTTTGCTGCGTTGTCTGGTCCCGGTAGCGTACCGTGTTCGCTGCTGCTACTGCTGCTGAGCGCGTGAGTCGAGGACTTGCTTTGTCTGAGCCCGGGATGATCATGTTCGTGAGTTCGTGAGCTCGTTCGGTTCTGCGTATCAGCGCGCGAGACTGCGAGTTCGTTCACGTTGGATAGATGGTGGCCAGAGCCAGAGAGGATAGTTACGCGATGAGTGGGACAAAATAGAGCGACACGAGGACTTGGTGACAGATACCTAGATTCCCGACAGATACAGATACAGCGAGACGCAGATGTGCGGCCGGGAAGAGAGGAGCATGTGGGTACGAGATTCTGCGTATGGGATTGTGGAGTCATGGGAAAGCTGGGATCGTCAGGTTTGTAGAGTAGGCGTGGTGATGATGACTGCCAAGATGGTTGCGGGATTGACGTAGATTCGAGAGTTAGTAATGGAGTAGTAATGCTCTCATGACCTGGAGATAATGTTGTCTGTGGAGTTTGTTTGGTGATTACCATTATCATGTTCATTCGCCCACCGTCTTCACTTCGCCCATCACAACACGATTCCGCTCTTTACCCTTAGCTTCCAAACTTCAATCTCAATCCCCTCTCCCCCTCTCCTCATGTCGACCGAGCTCGTCTCCATCTCCCTTCCAACTCCCAAACCCCCCAACCTCCATCCATCCAGTCCTTCCCGTACCCTCCACCGGCTACCGACCTTATCCGCCACCGACACCTCACGTCCCACAACCCAGATCTCGCAAACCCAAATTCCTCCACTCCATTCCATTCCAATCCAATCGACATCCCCCAATCCGGGAACCCGCGATATCTCTGTGCCACGGCGGCCAGCTCCGGGGGGAGGTGTGCACAAACTTGAACTTGAGGCAAGGCGATGGGCGACGGGCTGGCGCACCACGCACCAGGTGGTACCGTGGTGTGGGGGATGGAGGATGAGGAGTGATGTGGTCTGGGTCAGGAACATGGCGATGGGAGCGTTTGCTGGGCGTGAGGGGGGGATATTGGGAGTGATTGGTAGAAGAGAGGAGAGGAGGAGAGGACCCTGGAGACCGACATACACATAATGCGGTTCGACTCTAGGTTGGAACCATAGCATTTATGACGGGTTAACTTGAATATCAGCCCCTACTCACCTTCGTAATCCATGAGAAACTTTGTTGCGTTGATTTCTTCCACCTCCACCTCCACATCCACATCCACCTCCACTCCACTCCACTCCACTCCATCCTACTCCCCCAAGCCCTCCTCTCCTCCATCTCCACTCGATTCTCTCCCTCCCTCCCACACCATCACGATCCCCGACCCTCCCCAACCCTGCACCCATCCGTCCCGTCACCTCCATTTCCCCCACTCTCTCCAGCCAGGCCAGCACATGTCCCCCCCAGGATTGGACGATTGGGCAGAACCCTCCATAACGCGGAAAGTCCAAGAGAAGTGCTCATGTACAAGCACTAATAACCTGGGTGTACGGGTATGTGCAGCGGGAGGATCGGATCGGATTGCGTTGGGGTGTTGTGTGGTGTGGGCGATATTCTAGCTCGGAGACAGAGGATTGGGAGTAAGAGAAAGAGAAAGAGCAGAAGCAGGAGTTGGCGCTCGAGGTGGCGGTTGCGCGAGATGGGTGGGGGTGGAGGTGTGGTTGGGGTTTGGAGGTGGGTGTGGTGGTAAGGACCTAGTAGGTTCCAACTGTTGTGTTTGCTGTACTCACAGAGCAACCTTTCCTAGATACTAGGGGCGAGTACTCGACAAAGACTATGTTCAGCCGGGGATAATGGGACAATACGCAGAAGATGCAAAAGACAAGTTGGAAGCGGGGATAATAGGGTTACAGACTGGAGTTATAGGAATCCGCGTATTCTTATGGATGATACGACCTCAGATAGACGGGAAACGATGGTTCAGTTTGAGGGTTTCGGGGGGGTTATGCCCCGGTGAAATGAACACACGTGGAATCCATGGTTACTGTGCTGTCAGCTAGATACTATAGCCATAAACTATATGATAGACATTTCTTGCGGTAGCGTAGATAGAGTAGAGTAGATAGGTGGATCAGGTAGAGTAGGTCAAGTAGACAGAGTATAATAGACCATCCACGACCCCCAAGACCCGGGACTCAACACCAGACCGTGATGCTTTTGATACTACTGGTTTTATACTACAGTAAAGCAGCCTGCGCGCGAGCTGAGTTATACCGGGGACCGGGGACGTAAATACTGCGTATTCTAATTTGTAATAGAATACTTGGGGCCAGCGATATGGATATCCATATCGATAGCAACGAACTTCCTACGGCTCGAGCCTGGGATTGGATTTGTAGAGCCGAGACTTTCACCATAGCTAATCGAGTAGAATGATTGAATAGCCTTGCCTAACAAGAATAATAGTTACGCAATACATTATTCAGTCCACATAGCGGCCTCACACACACACACTCCTCCCCTCTCCTCTCCCCTCGCTCTCCAATCCACTCCAGTCCACGTGCCCCAAAAAGCACAATGACGCTATGTATGTGCAGTGGGGTAAACCCGCGATTACTAGGTATCGCTTTTATATATATCTATACCGGTAGATATAGCTTGTCAAGTTGCATCGTTCTGGAACCCCACCGGCGCCGAGTGCTGTTACCGGGTGTTCCAAGGTTGTTTTACAGCCGCCTCCGCAGTCGCCGCGGTTAGCGAGTTGGTCAATTGGCGAGCGAGCTTGGTTACCAATTGACGTGAACCGAGAGAGAGAGTGTGTGTGTGTGCGCGCTGGCAATCTGGTGATCTCGACTGCTGTAGAGAGGGCTGGAGGAGGTGACGGGAGACATCTGGGCGGTGATGGTGGGGGGAGAGCGAGAACAGGGTGGGATCCTAGATGTAGCGGGCGAGAATGTGGATGTGAGCTAGCGAGCGAACGTGAACAAGCGAACGCGCGAGCGAGTGGACGCGAGCAAACAAACGAGCCCCTCACGAAGCAGTGTTTATGTCTTTGACGTCTGAGGAAGCAATTCCGCGACTCACAGTACCGTATACACAGCACAGCACAGCACAGCAGTGGGAATTGACTCGAGAGAGAGAGAAAGAGAGAGTGAGTGTGTGTGTGTTCTGAGGTTCTCATGTTCTTAATTCCGCTGCTGCTGAGTCCAATTAAGTCTATGTAGATCTATGTAACTTGAAAGTACGGGGTTTAGGTAGAGCTCACTCCCAACTGAGCTTCCCCTTCTCTCCTGTCCCCTCCTGTCCTCAATTCCTCCCCACTACATCCCCACTCCAACCCCCCCAGCCCAATCCTCCAGCCCAACCCACTCAGGGGTTCCATCGACATCAAGCTCCTATGTAGTTCCTAGCTCCTCACTCCAGGTCACGCTGCACGCCGCACGCCGCACCCTCCCCGTGGATCTCCCGCCCGCACTGCACTGCAGCGCAGCGCAGTAGTTCTATGTATCTAGTTCACAGATAGCGAGACTTGAGGCATACGGTACCCGTACCCGCTCGGGGACGGTCGACCCGAAACGACGTGAACGACGTGAACGGGGGTTGAGGGGTTGCGGCGCGATGCCGGTGCGCGGCGGAGGAGTGGGGGGAGTGGTGGAGTGGTGGAGTGGTGGAGTGGTGGAGTGGTGGAGTGGGTTAGGGGGTTTATGCGTTGAGGGTGTATGGGTTGGGGATCGAGGGAGTGGATTGGGGGTGAGGAGGAGGAGGAGGAGGAGGAGGAGGAGGAGGAGGAGGAGGAGGAGGAGGAGGAGGAGGAGGAGGAGGAGGGACGGGAATTGGCGAGATTGAGGAGGGGAATTGGGGGATGGAATGGATGGAAAGGCAACTCCGCGTGGGCTGGCCAGTTCGGCGTTAGACAGATGCTCTGTGGTGCTGTACTGTACTGAACGGGACATGAACCTGAACGACAAAGCTCAGTCATCCCGCCCAGTTCTCCAGGGAGTCGAATTAAGACCAAGAACGAACACGGAGCTCAGGGCAATCGCGCAAGGTACAATTGAGGTACACGGAACTCCAGCAAGATTGGCCTAGAGGGTGCTGTGGTATTCAATGGATTGAGTTGAAAACCGGAGGGATTGGTACGAGCGGTGATGGAATTGAATTGAGCGCAGGCACCCCAGCGACCCCAGTGTGCTGGTGTGCGCGATTGACCACGGGTGCTTCCCTTGCAAGTGCATCAAGGCAACGCAGGGCCTGAGATTCGTCCAAGCAAGGGCACGGCGGAGTTCAAGCAGCAACAGCAGCAACAGCAGCCACCAGCCTCAACTTGCAAGGCGCCGAGGGAGGGAGAAGACGGTGAGGATTGTGTGGGTTGTGGTGGTGGTGGGTGACCGCAGCAGCCTCGAGCGGTGAGGCGGTGCTGGAGTCAATAGGAGAATGTCAGCGACTCACAGTGTGTGTGTGTGTGTGTGTCAATTGGGGCATTCGCTGGGTGCTGTGCAGCACAGTATGTGTGATGATCTGCTACAGGAGACTCTGAGCTGGCCTTGGTGATGGAGGAAAGGGAGCCAGGAGCAGCAGCCCTTCTGGCAGTCCCCGCCTACATGATACACCACCACCAGCTGTTATTCCCGCTGACGCTGGCTAAACCCCGCTCGCTCACCCTCTTGCTCATCCTCATCCATCCATCCACCATCCACACACACACGCTCTCGTTGCTCCCCCCCGCCAACACGCCTCCTCGACCCAGCAGACTCGCGACTGTTACGTCTGTTCTAGAACCGCCGCGTGAGCCTTTGAGCTCAAGGTCACCCACCTTCCACCACCTCCACCACACACACACACACACACACACACACACACACACACCCATATCCACATTCACCCAATCCCGAGGTCCCGTTTCCCTCCGAGACTCAACACAGGTCACGTCGACCTGTCTCTGCTTGCAATGGAACCACCAGACCACACTTATCGGTGGGAGGGTGGTGCTCGTGGTCGCCCGTCCACCCAAATCAACTGAACGTTGGGGACGTTGGGCGCAAATTCAGAGAGCTTGACGAGAGGAAGGCTGTGACCCAATGCAACGAAACGTCCCTGAGTCAGCGGTCACCGGCGCAGGCAGCAAGTTGGGTCCGCAACTCTGATGGCCCTTTGTCCCTCCCTCCCTCACCGCCCCCCCCCCAAGTGGTGTGTCACACGCCCCCCAAGCTTGAGAGGAGCTCTCTGCCTACTTAACGCACCCGTTGCCCTTCGCCATCCCCCTCTTGACACCTCCTCCGTCATCCACCCGCCTCACAGCTGCTCTCGACTATAATATACACTCAAGCTTTCGACTGAATCATCGCGTTTTAACTTTGAACGAGCGCATTGTCCAGGCCTTGAACCTACACAAAGCCCTTGAAAGCTACCAGGCAGCTTGGTTCAAGCTCTTCGAGCTCGCGCACAGCTCATTGAATATATAAAGACATCAAATCCTCGCTCTCGTCTTCCCGCATTCAATTTACCTCTAGTCCAAAGCTTGTTCAACCCTCGTTGCACCGTTTGCCACAATCACAATGAGCTTTTCGACAACCTTCCCCCCAACGCCAACCCGTTATCGAACACAAACATACGATACAGCGTCATCGTCGGAGCTTCTCATGGCACCGCAACGATTCATATCACCTACACCGTCCGCCGGCCGCGAGCAATCGATCGAGATGACACAACCAGCAGACAAGATGGCCCTCCCGAGCCTGCTGTCTCCCCCAGAGTCTCCAGAGACTCACTACGTTCCACACATTCCTCAGTACACGCCGTCAACAATGTCGCCAATGCCTCATTTTCATGGCCGTGTTCCTCACCCTGACGAGCCGCTGGTGGCCGACGATATTCCCGCGATTTCCTTGCAAACACCCCTATTCTCCATCAACGAAGGCAACGAGCCGATCGCCCACGAGACGATCCAGCGAGAAGTTCCTCCACCCAATTCCCCGTCACGGCCGTCGCCAGAAGAATACCAAATTTTTGTTTCCTGTGCCTGGCGACTCGTCAAAACCAATCCCATCGGCTTCCTCCAAAAAGAGCGACAGCTCCTGAAATTCTACAAGGCGAAAGCCAACAGAATCAGCAAACCGTCCACCACCACCACATCAACTGGCTCACCACTGAAACGCTCCCTCCCGGCTTCTCACCGTCGCGAGAAAGCTCAACCCACCTCCCGCCCCATCGCCCGCACTGCACGCACCCACAAACCCACCCCGAAAGCCGCCAGTGCCCGCCAGGACGTCGACAACGGTCTCCCCTCACCAACCTCCTTCTCCGGTTCCCCGGTCCCGCCAGCTTCCCGCCAGCCCCGCGAAGACCGCGACTTTGACTCTCTTCCCGACTACTCCCCCCCACTCTCCACACTACCCAACCCGAAATGCCTCGCAACAGAATGGCGCGGCGCGTCCCTCGAGATTCGGAATCTCCCAGCCTACGACAAGCTGCACGCCGCTGAAGCAAAACTCGCCTCTGCGCTTCGCCTGACCCCGGAGATCTACCTCACGTCAAAGAGGAGAATGTTTATCGGCAAGATTAAGCGCACCCAGCTCGGGAAGGAGTTTCGGAAGACGGATGCACAAAAGGCATGCAAGATTGATGTGAATAAGGCGTCGAAGCTGTGGACCGCGTTTGAGAAGGTCGGGTGGTTGGAACTGAAGCATATTCAGAGGTATCTCGGCGAGGATTTAAGTGCGTACTGAGCGAGTGATGATCGCCTGACTTGAGACCCGTTCTTGTTAATGGGCTTTTCGTTTTCGTTTTCGTTTCTCTTTTCGTTTGTCGGCTGGGTCTGGTTGAAACGGAATCTTCATCACCGAGGCGCACACTGCTGTTTTTTCACATCGCATCGTACCGCATCGCAGAGCGTTGTTGTCGCATCTTTGCATCTTTGTATCGCATCGCATTCATGGGGATCTGTGAGATAAGGAGGGGATCGGTCATGTACACAATTGCTTTTCTGTTTTTCTGTTTTCTGTCTTTTGTTTCCTTCTGTTTCTTTCTGTCTCGGGTTTCGGATATTGGGGTTTGTTTCATCATCATCATCATCATCATCGCCATGGGAGTATATCCGCTACCTGTATCTTCTCTTTTTCCTTTTTTTTTTCTTTTTTCTTTTTTCTTTTTTTGTTGGACTCATCGCGGCCGGCGTTTTTTGTTTCTCCTTCTCCTTCTCCTCGTCAACATACCATCACTGCAGCATGTTTTGTTTCCTTTGCCGGTATCTCTTTCTTCATTCGTTTCTCCTCACCCGTATTCCCCCCCGTTCTCTTTCTTTTCCTCTTGTGTTCTCGACTACCTACATACCACTCCTCGCACTCTTTTTCTTTTTTTCTTTTCTGTTCTGTTCCATTTCTTGACTGCTTGATATCGGGATTTCTTTTTTCTGTGTTGTGTTCTTTTTTTCATTTTTTATCGAATGGGATTCGGGATCGGGATCGGGAATCGGCGTCGATCGTGTTGGCTTGGAGTTTTGTTTTGTGTTGCCGGTTACTATGTGGGTACCGTTGCTTGTTGCTGGGTATGGACTGGGACTTGGACGGGGGGCTGCATAGGTGGTCTGTAGTTAAGGAGATGTTACTATACTACTATACTACTGCACAGTACTGTAACCGGTAGCATCATTATCAAGCCATTATCATCATCGAGCCATTATGGTTATCCCCCATGGTCCCCATCATCGTCCTTGTCCCCCATCATTGTGGTTATCCACCCATACAGTGGTCCTGATCAGCAGCCGTAGCGTCAGCTGTAGCGGTAGTGGTTGTGTAGTGAGTGAGCATAGCGAGGGTAGTGTATCCTAGTTATCCTCCGCGTCAACATCCGCATCGTTTCCCACACCGCACGACACTCGCGGCGGCGGCGGCGTTTGACGGCTCCCAATCGCTCGAGACATGGGCACGGGCTTGGGCTTGGGCGTGGTTATGGACTTGGTGTTGGTGTTGGTGTTGGTGTTTGTACCGGCTTCGTCGTTTGTGATTGTTGTTTAAGGTGTTTGTTGGGGTCGTGATGAGGGCATGGGTTTATGGGTTTATGGGTTCAAGGTTGAAGGTCCAGGCCTGGGTCTTGATGGGGCTGAGGGGCTGGGGTTGGGGTTGCGTGTCTTCTACTCTAGTAACTCTCCTCTGGTCTACTCAACTCTACTCGTAAGTAGGTATCATACAATTTGCATCAGAGAGTCAAGGGAAAAACCTAATATCGAACGGATTGGAAGTGTTGCTGCTGCGTTCTTTTGAACTCTCACGCTGTGTCACCGCTGGAGACTCTCTGGTACGATATGAATATTGATCAGGAGTACAGTCTATAGAGCTCCTCGGAACACTGCACGGGGGTAGAGATTATAGTATCGACTCTCAGACTCGCTGAGATGGGTAACGTCACGTTGCTATGGATGAAGCAGCGCACACCAGAGCACAGCGCGTTTCCGCTTCTATGAAATTCATCTATACCTAGTTATACATCCAGGTTACCACCACTCCCCATCGAAAATAAAACCCCCCATCTCCCCCCCGAAAACGTTCACGCAGCGAATGAATTCATCAATCTACCTAGCAGCGGGCCGACTAGCATCTGCGGCGTTGTGACCGCGGACGTCAGCCGGGGCTCGGGAGATCTACAGTAGTAACAGTACAGTACGGACGGATGTGGAGATGGGTGAGATGTGAATACTGCTCACGATGATATGTAAATAAAATGTTAACTGTCAGGCGCTGCAATGCGCTGCGTGACCCTTTCCATGATGAGTTGGGTGAAAGGGGATTGGTGTGAAGATGGAGGTCATCATGGGGGTATGAGTGAGCGGGGTGGAGATATGACGATGGGGAGGGATGGTGGATAGGGAGGTGGGTAACAGTTGACTTGTTCTCACTCGTAGAGTACGAGTAACTACTGCTTCCACTTCTATGTACAATACACTTCTGCCTCCATTGCGGCCGGATGATGATCAAAAGCCATGACACCTCCAATCCCTCCCTCCAGCATCATTACCTACACCCTCAACTCACGCGTTTCAGGTCGCCTCGCCTGGTGATTTACCCCCCATCACTCCCATCACCACCCGTCTTCCTCATCATGCGCCTTGTGGGTTTTCTCGCTCTTGTTCTCCTGACCCTCAGACCCCCAGACCAGAGAGCGAATAGGGGTGAATACAGCCCTCGCCACCATTGCACCAAACCCCGCCCTATGGAGCCTTATGCAGTTCACCTACCTCCCAGCGAAGAATGCAACATCGAGGGGAGAGCCTGAGGAGCCACCCACTGCAAGCCAGGAACCCATTGCCACCTAATAGATTCATGTGATTATTGTTATGGATTTGGTTAATGTTCTCGAAACGATGGGCGCCGGGAGATGAGAGTGGAGGTCTCAGGATAAGGAAGCAGTGAGGTTGACGGTGATTGAAGCAACGCAAATAGCAAAGACATAACGTCCCGGAGATTAACATAGTATTCATGAAACCTACGGCCAAAAATCATGAATCCATACTCGCGTGCGTTATACTACGCTGCTCCGACGGTAGACTACGAAACTGAGTGGTTACCAAGGATAGAATGATCATAAGCTTCCCTTCGAGACCGAAAACAATGAGCAATGGGCGGTGGATATCATCGATGTTGCCAGTGCGATGTGACCGGGTGTTGCGTTCTGCAGCACAAAAGAATCGCACCGTGAGGCTTGCACAATATAAAAACACAAAAGTTATTGACAGGAGTGGGACTTGAACCCACGCTCAGTTTCCCGAACCAGGAATCGATATTAAGGTAACCTTAACCTGGCGCCATAACCAACTCGGCCATCCTGCCTTAGATTTGTTATCGTCCAGTCTTATCTAAGCTTCATCAACCTCATTTTTTACCAGAAGTCAAACCACATACCAGCCCCAGACTCTATATTTCCATGTTCCTCCGGATTGTATCGCAAATTCTACCCTCACCTCCCTCGGTCTTTCTTGCGGTATATACGAATATACATAAAATCCCTCCCCGAACCATCCTTACAATCGGCTACGGAGCGTTATGAGTCAATGCCTCACCACCAGTAAACCCCCCCCAATTGGTTCGCTCTGTCCTTGGTTCCTTCGGCATGCCGCCGCACTTGCGCACCTCACTGAGTTTTTGTCCACGCAGCTTGCTCGTGCTCGAGTGCGACCCGATGATACGCATGCATTGATCGGCACAACAGCAACGACGACGAGAAATGCGAGCGTGGCGATACCAGCTCTCGATGTATATAGTGGTGCAAAACGCGGGGAAATGATGGTGCAATATGGGGGGTGAGTAATAGGGTGGATGGGATGGAATGGGGAAGTCAAGACGAGTCAAGACTTTCGACGTTGTTGTCGTCGCATGCGGATGCCGAGGGGAGTCAGAGCGGAGAAAGCGGGTGGGGGGCGCGAGGTGGGTACACGGTGCAGCAGATCTGGGGAAGAAAACGCGAGAGAGAGAGAGAGGAATTGTATAATGGAAACATGACATTCATCAAGAGAGGAGTGATGATGATGACGATGATGGTGATGAGGTCAACTGTATTGCGCTCATTGGGTATTGAAGGCCATGGTGGAGGTGGCAAACGTGAGAGGCTTTTTTGGGTGTGCTGATGTTGCGCGGAGTCACAGCGTGGCTGCTGGTTTTTTGAAGGTGCACCCTGGTCGTCAACAGGCTCCCCACAATAACGTTATACAGAAGTGAGTAAAGTGGGTAAATTGAAAATGAGAAAGTGACTACTGGGGCGAAAGTGTGTGAGAGGGTGAGTCGATTGGGGTGCCCCCCGTCGGCGTTGAGAGTGGACGTGCTAAAACTCTCCCAGCTCTTCTCCGATCGCTTCTTCTCCCACTCCAACACACCCCTCAACACCACCACCACCACCACCACCTCCTCCCATTCCATCATCCCCCCCGCGGGCCTCCTACGACCGACGACTCTCCCCCCAAACCAAAAGCCGTCGATCAAACTCCTCACCCTTCGAAAATCCTTAATCCCTTCCTCCGTCCGCCCGCAATGTTGAGGAGTCCGGCTGTCCGAGCCTCCAACGCCCTCCGCCGGCAATGCTCTCTCCAGAAGCCCAAGTTCTTCTCTACATCAGCGGCTCCGGCTGCTCTCTCCCCATATAACCGGCGATCGGCTCCGGAAGCCACCCAGAAGAGCTCCCTGCGGAATCAGTCCACAGCCACGTAGGTTTCCTCTCGCACCTTGGTCGTCATGTCCAAGTTTGACCGTGACTCACACTCAACTCTCAATTCAGGTCCGCTGCTCGCCCGGTGCCTTCACCTGCCTTCAATCAAGAGACTCCGGCCACCGCCGCCGCAAAGGCTCACAATGTGCATCCTCTCCAGTCGTCGAATAAGCCTGAGGTGGACGACTCGTGAGTGACTCACCCGTATCCGTGGAGTATCAACGCTCACCCACAGTAGGTTTGTCGGCATGTCGGGAGGTGAAATCTTCCACGAGATGATGCTGCGGCATAATGTGAAGCACATGTGTAAGTTTTACTGTTGAATTGGGCCTCTGAAGGTGATTCTGACCAAATGCAGTTGGTTATCCTGGAGGCGCCATCCTGCCCGTGTTCGACGCCATCTACAACTCAAAACACTTTGATTTCGTTCTTCCCCGTCACGAGCAGGGTGCTGGACATATGGCAGAGGGCTATGCCCGGGCTTCCGGTAAGCCTGGAGTCGTCCTTGTCACCTCCGGCCCCGGTGCGACAAATATCATCACTCCTCTCCAGGATGCCTTGAGCGACGGTACGCCTCTTGTTGTCTTCTGTGGGCAGGTCCCCACGACTGCCATTGGTACCGACGCTTTCCAGGAGGCCGATGTTGTCGGTATCTCCCGGGCTTGCACCAAGTGGAACGTCATGGTGAAGAATGTTGCAGAGCTCCCTCGGCGCATTAACGAGGCGTTCGAGATTGCGACTTCCGGACGTCCTGGCCCCGTGTTGGTTGATCTCCCCAAGGACGTCACCGCGTCTATTCTCCGCCACCCGATTCCGGTGGCCTCTGCTCTCCCGTCGAATCCCTCCGCTGCGTCCATCGCCGCGAAGGAGGTGCAGAAGATTCACCTCGACAAGACGATTGAGCGTGTTGCCAACCTCATCGCCGTTGCGAAGAAGCCCGTCATCTACGCTGGCCAGGGCATCATTGAGCGCCCCGAGGGCCCTCTATTGCTCAAGGAGCTCTCCGAGAAGGCCAAGATTCCCGTTACCACTACTCTCCAGGCTCTGGGTGCGTTCGATGAGTCCGATGAGAAGTCTCTCCACATGCTTGGAATGCACGGCGCTCCGTATGCCAACCTGGCTATGCAAGAAGCCGACCTTATCCTCGCCCTCGGTGCCCGCTTCGACGACCGTGTCACCGGCAACATTGCAAAGTTCGCCCCCGAGGCCAAGGCGGCCGCCGTTGAAGGCCGCGGTGGTATTATCCACTTTGAAATCATGCCCAAGAACATCAACAAGGTTGTGCAAGCAACCGAAGCCGTTGAAGGCGACGTTGCCGCTAACCTGGCCCTCCTCCTCCCGCAAATCAAGCACATCCAGGCCCGGAACGAATGGTTCCAGCAGATTTCGGAATGGAAGAAGAAGTTCCCTCTGGCCTACGAGAAGGAGTCCGCAGAGTCCCCCGCTATCAAGCCGCAGTCCGTGATTGCGGAACTCTCCCGCCTCACGGAACCTTACAAGGACAACGTCGTCATCACCACTGGTGTCGGCCAACATCAAATGTGGGCCGCTCAGCACTTCCGCTGGAAGCACCCGCGCACCATGATCACCTCCGGCGGTCTCGGAACAATGGGCTACGGTCTCCCCGCCGCCATTGGCGCCAAAGTTGCTCGCCCGGACGCCGTCGTCATTGATATCGACGGCGACGCGAGCTTCAACATGACCCTCGCGGAACTCTCCACCGCCGCACAGTTCAACATTGGCGTCAAGATTATCGTCCTCAATAACGAGGAACAGGGAATGGTCACACAATGGCAATCTCTCTTCTATGAAAACCGCTTCTCGTGGACTCATCAGAGCAACCCGGATTTCGTGAAGCTCGCGGAGGCGATGGGCTTGAAGGGGATAAGGTGCACGCGGAGTGAGGATGTCACGGATAAGTTGCAGGAGATGCTGGATACCGAGGGCCCGGTGTTGTTGGAGGTTATGGTTGACGTAAGTGATATCCTTTGAGATGAGTGGGGTGTGGTGAATGAGTGCTAACCCCCATGTAGAAGAAGGTCCCTGTCCTCCCGATGGTGCCTGCCGGCCGCGCCCTCCATGAGTTCTTGGTCTATGATGAGGACAAGGAGAAGCTTCGCCGCGCGGCGTTGAAGGCGAGGTATCCGGACGGCAAGTACCATGGAAAGTCTTTGGAGTAAATCTGGTGTGGAGATTATTAAACTTGGACGGTGGTGTGGTGGGTGGGCTCGGAGTGTAAAACACGGGAAGAGAATTTCATTCGGGGGTATAAGGTGGACACCCGGGGTGGATGAGAGGGTGTATGGGAAGCATGGACTGGGGATTTTCAAAAAAAGAATCTTTCGCTGTACTATTTTTTTTTCTTTCCCTCTGGTTCTTTTTTTTTTTTTTTTTTTTTTTTTTTTTTTTTTTTTTTTTTTTTTTTTTTTTTTTTTTTTTTTTTTTTTTTTTTTTTTTTTTTTT
>ML220183.1:0-31040 GCA_004786065.1 Ascodesmis nigricans | reverse complement strand
TTTTTTTCTTTTTTTTTTCTTTTTGTTTTGTTTTATTGTCATCATCAGCTGCATTTGATGAAATGGGTTTGGGAGCTTTTTGTTTTCTTTTTCTCTTTCTTTTTTCTTTGATGAGATTATTAATGTCTCTTCTTCGGCGTGTTGGGGATTATCTAAAAAATAATTGGTGAGCCAGTTGTTTGGGAGCCAGTTGTTTGGGTTTTCTTTTTCCTTCACCAAAACACATGGTGCATTGGTACCTGGTACTCCGAAATTGGCGATCGGGAGTTGTTGGTTAATGTGGGCGCAAAGGCGTGAGAGAGTGTGTGAGAAACGGGAAGAATAAAAGTATGTTTTAAGCTAAATACGTTGAACATTCATCACTATCATCAGCATCGAACACAAGCTCAAACAGCAGCACCAGGAGCATGAAAACAAGATCAAGATCAAGGTGCGTATGGTCACACCCGCACCCGCTTGCACAGGATTTTTTGCCCAATGCCCACCCACCACTACAATCACCAGCACAACGATACGATCTCGTGAACCCAAGCTCGGTGCGCACCACGATCCGTGGTGTTGGCGGTAAAGTGTAACATTGTTAGTCCGTGTCGTGGATTATATCTACCGTTCTCTGACGCCATCTTTTTCGTTTCCTGCATTAGTTACTGCTCAATCCGTTCATACTATACAGCCCCATCTCGTCGTCACGTCTGCTCTGTCATTTCTGTTCGTCTTACACGCTTGCAGCACAAAGCAGCACAAAGCAGCAGCTGCACCACCACCACTGCACACAGTACTGTAACACGGCGACCAACACGGCGACCAACACGCTCATCGACACACACCTCCCACCTTGCACCTCACCTCACCTCCCACCAACACCCGCGACCAGCTCTGAACGTTCCCCCCACCACCACCGCGCATTTCCCCCGCCTCGTCGTCCACCGTCCACGGTTCAAGTTCATCGCCCTCCTCGTCGTCGTCGCCCCCGTGGTGTGCATCGTCTCGGTTGGTGTGCGCACCAAAAAGGACCCTGATCGCATCGCTCCCTCGGGCGGGAGATGCGGAGAGCTGGACCATCTCTGACACCAGCTCTTCTTGCACAATCATAAACCTCGTCGTCCTCGTATCCCGGTTATCTCGAGCTTGCACGTTTGCTCGTGTGTGTGTGGTTCAAGCTTTCCCGCGAGCTTGGTTCTGAGTGGAACACGCCGCACACCCACGTGGTGAAAGGAAGGAAGAAGGAGAAGAAGAGGATACGTGCGTGAGAACGGAAGAGGTGACGAGATAGGGAGATTGAGGGAGAGAGAAAGAACAGAGGAGGTCAATTTTGGGGGAAGAAGAAAGAAGGAAGGAAGAGAAAGACTACGATCACGACTAAAGCTACGATTACGATACCACGGCATCGGACGAGCGCAGCTGCGAGATTGATCGAGGGATTTACTACTACAAGACAGGTACAACTACCTACAGAACTACCTACCTACACGACATCCCCGCGCCCCCCCCCCCCCCCCCCCCCCCCCCCCCCCCCCCCCCCCCCACCGCCACAATGGCCAACATCGTTTCCGCACGCATCACGGACGACGACCTCCGAGCCCAAATCCAAGCGCTCCAGCTTCCCTCCAAGCCTCTCATAATGACACGAACACTCGACGAAAAACGGCGGATTTGTGGCGACCCTAACCATGTCGGCAAACCATGCTGCTGTTTCGAACAATTGACGTTTCTGGTGTCGGATTGGCCTGGCCCGGTCCGTCCGGATAGTCCGGAGCCCGAGTTGGCGGTTAAGAAACCGGTGGCCGCGGTTGTCAATGGCGCGAATGCGAAGAAGAAGTTAACGTTGGGACAGTATTCGGCGGGGAAGAAGAGTAGTGGCGCGTCACCCGCTGGAGGGGAGAAGGGGGTGGTGAAGACGCCGGCGACGGTGGGGAAAGAGAAGAAGGAGGAAAAGAAGATGGTGGAGAAGGTCGTGGAGAAGGAGAAGACGCTGCCGCCGTCGAGAAGTACACAATCACAACCAAATACGCAAACGCAAACGCAAACGCAAACACAGAAGTCAACTACACCGCCGGTGTCGAGCCAGAATCACGCACGGAGTCCCGTGAAAACAGTCAAACCGATGGCGGGGAACAAACGGTAAGGTTCTCTGAGACCCGAGTTTATTCCAGCAAAGTTTGTTTTTTCAAAATTTAATCAAAATGCTGACTCACATTGATAACCACAGACCACCAGACTCTCGCCCATCCCTGGCTGCTGATCATTCTTCTGCTGGAACAAACAACAACATGCGCAGGACAGTATCCACGGATTCCGTTCGCCCAGCGAAACGTCCACATACCCCCACCCCGCCACCTCCCCGATCCCGCATCTCCGTCCAACGCCCTACACCCCCGCCAAAATCCCCAGAATTGAGGTTGCCACCATTGCTCAGCCCAACATTACCAAAATCTATCGAAGACGCATTAGCAGCCGAAGACCGCGTTAAGTACGAAAAAAGCGCCACACGCGCAACGTCAAGTTCCTCAACACGGCCACGCTCAACCTCAAATGTCAGTGCAAGACCGCTGAAACCATTACCGTCCGGGAAGAAACCCCCCGGATTGTCGAGTGGTGCTTCCCCACAACCTGGTTCCCCGGTAAAATTGAAATCGAAGACGGCGCAGAAAGCGGTGAAAAGACCTGCGAGCCCTGCGCCGCCATTGTCGCCGAGGAATCCGAAGCGTCAGACGGGCTCAGTCGTCGTGAAATTGGCGTTCAAGAAACGGTTACGCGATTTTCAGAGTTTGGTTAAGCTCGATGCGAATAGTCGACGGAAACGCGAGATTAAGGAAGAGGATAGTGGTGGTAGTCGTGCACTGAAACGACAAAAAGTCCCAGGCAATGTGACTACCGCCAAAACGACAGCGGCGAAATCGCCGGCGGTACAGAGCCCTGTATTAAGGCATAAGGAGAGCAGGGATAGACACCTCCAGACCCCCCCACCGAAGAAGGTGAATGGGTTGGGGGTCAGACGCGGAGATGATGCGCTGACGCCTTCGAATGTTCATGTTACCCCGTCGGCGAATTCGGCGGAGCGGGATAGAGACAGAGATCGGGATCGCGAGCGGGATCATGAGAGGGATAGGGATACGGATAGAGATCGTGAACCATACCGGGCGAAAACTCCGGAAGCGGAGACTTTTCATCAGGAATATAAGCGGTACATCTTCCTCCTCCTTCTCAATAAATTAATTTCAACTAACAAAGCGGTTTTTTTTTTCTAGACTCATTAAAATCGGTCGCTCCGCTAAGCACGAAGCGCAAAAAGATTTCGACCACCCCAACCCCTCCATCCGCCGCAAATCCATCTTCAACCTCGTCGACTCCTGCCTTCTCTTCTTCACCGCCTTCATAATCTGGGACCGCATGCAACACCTCGACCGCCACTCTAGCCGCCCCGACCACTGGCGCACCCTCCTCGACCTCACCAACCTCGCCGCCGAAAAGTGCCGCCAAAGTAAAGAACTCTCTCTCATGGGCCTCATCAAACATGTCGAAGCCGTCGCGCGCCAACACATCTTCAACCAAGAACTCGACCGGTTCTCGAAGATGCCTCTACCAGCCACCCCGACGACACCGTCGAAAGCTCCGACACCAGATGCTCATGCGCCCCCGCTTCCCCCGCCACAGCAGTTCGCGAGGTGTAGAGCACTGCTGTATCAAGATCATAGGGAAATGAGGACCACCTGGGCCGAGGGGATGCGTCTGCTGCCGTTTGATGTGTTGATGGAGGAGTTTCCGGAGACGTGGAAGGCGCGCGGGAGGGAGGGAGAGAACGTGGATTGGAGGGAGTGGCCCAGGGAGGTAGCCAGGTATGAGGCTGCATATGCGTTGCCGTTGGGAGTGAATACGGCGCCGCCGGAGGCGGCGAATTTTGCGGTTAGGGTGTTAGGGGAGTGGGCTGCGGCAAAGGGCGTCAGGGGGAGGAGTAGGTTAGCGGAGATGATGGCGGTGGTGTAGGTGTAGGTGAGTGTTTTGGCGGGCTGGTGCGGGGTTGCGGGTTGAGTGTTGGGTGTGGAGCTGGGGTTGCAAAAATGGCATCAAGAGCAAAAGGAAAAGGAAAAGAGCGAGTGTAGATGGGAGTCAGGGTCGGAGCTGGAGCATTAGGAGTCATGGGAGTCCTGGGAGCGAGCGAGCGCGCAACGTACAACAACGCACGATGCTATATTCTTTTTCTTCTTCATCCTCTTCTTCTTCTTTTTTCTCATTTCTTCTTCGTCATTTCTCACTTGCTGTTGACTTTTTTTTTCACACCATTTCTGGGAAGGTTTTCTTTTTTTATTTGTTGCCGTTTTGTGTTTTAGCTTGTATTGCGTTGTGGATAGGAGTTTCGGCGGCGGTGCTAACTTTTTGCTGTTTGTTGCTATTTGTTGCTACTTCTCTTGCTTGTGTGTGTTTTACCGTGGGGTTACAATATCCACCTGCCCAGTGTCTACATTACTACTATAGCTAGTATCGGTGACCGTGCCAGTGGCCACTTGAGTTGGTAGAGTACTTAATCTTCATCTTCATTGTCAGCGTCATTGCCAGCATCAGTGTTCAAGTTGTCACCCGTCAGCTTTCAGCGTGTTCGGTGTTTCTTTTTTTGTATTAACGATAGATACACGCGTGTTGGCTTTTTTTCGCATCATACTCATTTGCTCATTTCATTTGCTCCATTAACGGTTAGTTACATTTAGCTACCATGTACTCTACGCCGCTTCAGGCGCTATGTATATTTGGTATTTCGGATCTATTTGATTGGGATGCCGCTGTGATTTGTTGCTTCATTGATTTGTTGATTTGTTGGTTGTTGCCGTTTGTAAATGAAGCAATGAAGCAATGAACGATGCACAGTGGAAATAAAGCGAGGGAAGTTACTATAGCCTCATTGTTTCACCTTTTCCCATGCGCTGTTTAGATTGTGATTGTGACTGTGCCTGCCAGTGGACAAATTGGAAGTTGGAAAATACCGATCTCAAAAAAAAATCAAAAATCAAAATTGTAGCCTAATTTGGAACTAATATGCTCATGTATGCTGTATCTGGACAGTCACAATGGTATCCAACGCACTGTACTACATGACTCGACTGGTATCAAAAAAAAAAAAAACGCCCAAAACTCCAAAATTACACCGCCCACCGCCCCTGAGTATCACGTCTTCCCTGTTGTTGGTGCTGTCAACCTCTTCAACCTCTCCTCAGCCGCCCGCGCCATCATCTCCCGTCTCCTCTTGGTCTCATCTTGTGTATCCCCCATAGTCCCATTACTTCCCCCACCATTAGCACTCCCCCCACCTCCTCCACCGCCGCCTAACCGAAACACACCCCCCTTCAACGTCTCCACGGGCTTTTCCGGCGGATTATAAAACACCTGATCCGTCAACGGCCTGCCACCAGACCTCCAATCCATCTGCTTCCCCTCTTTCTGTATCTGGCTCATGAGGTCCCAGAACTGCCGGTCGTGGTCGTCATGCACCATGTGTGCGAGTTCGTGGTAGAGCGTTTTGAGCACCTGTGGAGAGTAGGTGTTTGTCAGCTATAGATCAACTCCAATATCTATCTCCAGATGAAAACCCGAACAGCCAGAACTAAACCCCGAAAAAAAAAAAAAAAAGAGCACGCACCATATCATAGGCCCTCCACCCATCATACTCATCCGTCCTCAACCGAATCTCAATCAGCTCCCCGCGCCCATGGTTTCGCCCCAAGATCTTCGACCGAGCGTCGGTGTTCCCAAGTGGCTCCATCTCGCGGAGGATTGAGACGCTCCAGCGGTGCTTGCGCATGACGCCTTGGATCCCGGCGTCGTTGCGCAGGCGGGTGAGGTAGGAGAGCGCGGTGGTAGAGTTGGGAAGGTGGGGGAGCGGTTGGAGGGTGTGGAATGTGTAGGGGTTGGGAGTGGCGAGGACCATTTTGAGGGTGTGGTCGAGGTGGTAGTGATGGATGGGAAGTTGAGGTGGTGAGCTGGAGGGAGCTCGCGGTGGGAGGTGCGGTGGAGAGCTTGCCACACGCGTGGTCACATGGTGGGCGAGGGAGGTGGATTCGGTAAGGTTCCATAAACGTCTGATTTGAAATGTGGAATCATTCGGAGGAACCTATTACTCCGTGTGGTACTGAAACTGGTTGTATCTATCCTCCACCATTCAATACTATTAACGTTAACTATGGTGTATGGTCTAATTGGAAGTGGCAAATAGGAAAATGAAGCTGCGTTTTTTTTGTGATGAAATGATATTGTACAATACACACAACGCGAAACGAAGTTCCGAGTCTGAGTCTGAGGATATACCTCCAAATTTCGCCCTCCTCGAATTGTATCTTGGTCTCTATCCTTCCATCCTTCCACGGTTTGGTCAGCCGGACATCTAGAATCCTTAGTATCGATGTCACGGCCTCCAGACACATCCAATCTCCCCATCGCTTCTCTTCGCAGCGCTTCTATTCTAGTCCTCTCCCCCCGCCAATCCAATCCACAAGCCCCAATTCCAAATATCGTACACCCCCCCCTCCATCCCTCCATCCCATGCACGGTATCACCCGCCCCTCAAAGCACCACCCACAAAACCGACAAAACCCCGACCCACAATCACATCTACGACGCTAGCTCCTCCTTCCTCGCCATCAACCTTGTCCGCCTCTCGACCTCCTCCACCACATCCTTAATCCCCACATTCTTCGTCTGGACCGCATACTTGTCGCCATCCGCTGTATTCTCATTAGCCCTTTATCCCTCCCTTATCCCTTATCCCTTCCCCCCCTCACTCCATCTTTCCATTTCCCCAGTATCCCCCATTTACCCTTATTATCCCCCTCCCTCAGAAGTGGGAGGAACCAAATAAACAAGGCGCAGGACTCGGGGCACCTACTAAACACAACCTCGACAAACCCCCCACTCCTATCATTCCTCGGCAGCACCTCAGTCTGTATCTTCATCCCCTGTGCCCTCGCATCGGGGGGGAGCAGCGCCGCAAAGAGACGTGGCGTCTTGCCGCGGAGGTCGAACGGGTTGAAGCGGAGTTTTACGGACGTGAAGAAGCGCGTGTGCATTTTGACGGTGTTGGGAGAATCGAGGAGGAGGAGAACCGGGAGGGCCGGGGGAGGGGGGGGGGGGGTGGGGCACGAGGGCGATTGGGAGGTTCGGAGGTAGCGGAGCTTGGAGGTGAGGATCGTGCTGGAGGTTGGTGAGGTGTGGTGGGGGAGAAATTTGAGCCGCATCAACTAGGTACAGCGTTGGAGGTCGGGAGTGGGGCATGGGGGAGCACTCGAGGAAGAAATCCTGGGGTGAGGATATTATGAGCAATGCATATTTAAGTGATCTATAGCGGCGTACACTAGCTAGGCCTATAAGATGGTATCATTCTCTTCTACTGCTCCTCAGTCTTCAAAATCAAATTACCGTCTGTTCAGGACTCTGTACACTACACCACCGACGACAGCAGTTCCCAGGACAAAGCGACCCGCCAGTGTAGCCCATACGGCTTTCCGTACAATGTCGTAGTATCCGTCGACGAGAATGTTGATGGTGCTTTCACGCTCTCTGAAGGTTTGTGACCTCTTCGCCAACACTTCCACTTCCTCCTTCTCCACCAATACCAAACTATCCGACATATCAACCACCACCTTCTCCTCCACCATCCTCTCCACCATAACCCCTTTCACAGCCTCCTTTGCCCTTTTTCTATTCCTCGTCCTCAGCCCGCTCGACCACGCTCTAATCACGGCCTTCACATCCCACGCAGTAAATGTCGGCCAATCCCACAACTCGACAATCCCGGGCTCCTGCATTTCCATCAAATCCTCAACAACAGCCAATGTCACACCCCACAGCACCAGCGGCGACTCAAATATTCCCGCCTCAACAGGCATCAAATAATCCCTCGCAAATGTCGCAAACACGCTTCTCCCCGGCCACAGCCTGACCGCCGAAAACTCCATCTGCCCCAACGCAAGCGACAGTGTCTTCCTTACCAGCGTCCCCCGCTTCTTCGCCAACCGATCGGCGACATCGCAACTCTCTGTTGTCCGCAGCCTTGGATCGAATAGCAGCCGCCATGGGACCCAATGCGCGCTTGCCACCTCCTCCCCTTGCAGCTGGAGCTCAGGTGTTTGCGGGGTCGTGAGGAGGAATACGAATGGGCAGAGGGTAAGCAGCGGGACGGTACCCCAGGAGGTTTTGATCAGCCGGTCGGGGAGGTGGCCGACACTGAGGACACCGGGGGAGGTGAGGTTGAGCCCGACTTCTTCGAGGCATTCGCGGATCGCGGAGGAGTGGTCGGTGGGGTCAGTGGGGTCGCGTTTGCCCCCGGGGAAGGCGACGTGGGAGGTCCAGCGGTCGCCAGTGCGGGAGGCACGTTTGATGAAGAGGAGTTCGGGGTCACCGTGTTGTACCCAGGGTTGGGAGAAGAAGGTGTCGAGGTCTGAGGCTGGGGATGTGGTGGCAGAGGGGGGTGGAAGGTGGGAGGGGTTGGGTTGGATCTGGGGAGACCGTGTCAATAAAACTCAGCAGCTCGTAGGATAGATGAGATGGGATGGGATGGAGAAGTCTTCAGAGCTCCAGGAGTACATACCCGGAACACGGCAGCCACGGCAGCTCTCCTCTTGCAATCCTCTGGGCTCGCGAGTTCTGGTGCTGGAAACGCTGCCAAATCACGTAACACTGCTTCAAGAGCCTTCGACATGGTTATTCGTTCTCGGTCGGAGTCCCTCTATCGTTGAGTGTTGAGTGTTTGTGTTGGCTGCTCGGATCTCGGTGACGATGGTGATGATGCAACCTCGGAGCTCCCAACGCAGGGCTGGCGAGCTGCTGGCTTACATGATCGAACTAACCGCAAAGGTGATTACCGCGCGGCTATCACTCCAGAATCTAGATCTTGGGGGCAATATTGCACTTGGGCTGTGCCGCTATTGACCTGCTTGATCATTCATGCGGCCTCGCTGTCTCAATTGAGGTCATGGCACGGATCTTAACTTATCGACATGACTATTGCCGTCACGCATCGCCCTGGTCACATAATTCTCGGGAACAGTACAATCTCCAATCCGTGCAACATGCGTCGAAAATCAGCACCATCAGCTTCTCCACCTTACCGGCTCAACGATCTGGTTTTGGGCCGTTTGGTCTTTGACCAGGGCTTACGCATGTCAAAACGAACACACTCTGTCCTGATCTGTGTACGAGTTTGATCCTAGATATGGTAAAGGAAAGAAACACATGATGGTGTTTTGGCGGTCACTGGTACTGAAGCTGAAAGTCACCTCCCAATCCTCAGCTTGCCGGTAGTAGATCAATGCTCGCCACCATAGATACCGGCCCCGCAGATTCAGCCGGAAAATCCTCGCTAACTCACGATCCCCGTGCTGGGTGTTGAAGACGAGGTCAGAAGAACGAGTTTCACCAGTCATCATCCGCCGCAGCGCGACCACCATCCACCCAACACCAGCCCTTCCACCCCAATCCCCTCATATTGGGAGGGCTGTGCAAACCCTACCCTACCAAAACTGCGTCCCAGAGCATGGGCTTGACGACTAAGCGCAACAAACAAAACCTTTTTGCCGGCGCCGTCCCTTCTCTCTTTCTTCTCATCCTCATCCTCATCCTCACCTCTGTCGTCGTCGTCATCATCATCATCATCATCATCTTCATCATCATCTCTTTCTTCTGCTTCGACATCGTTGTTACCGGCTTTCTCAAATTATGTCGCCTTACCGGCAGCGAGCAATGAAGAACACGAACAATTCGGGGCCATCACCCTCCAGTTCGATCAATCGCTGGATGACTTAAGAAGACGGACATGTGCGTCCAGCATTTCGGCATTGCTTTCTGAGGATTTCAACACTCACAATCCCAGAGATCCACCAGCTCGATGTGGCCTTAAGGGACCGATCGAACCCAGAGGCGGCGCCGGTCAAGCGCAGCAGAGCTCATCGAGCACTCCAGCGCATAGTGGATACTAGTCACATTACTTCGGTCCTCGATAAAGTTGTTTCGACAATCTCGACCGACAATGAGCCTGGACTCCGGGCGATGAGACTTTGGATGTTGGGTGTCGGTCATGGTAAGTCTATCTTTTCTTGTTGATGATACTCTTGTGAAGAGTATCGGGCTAACGATGATTATGGCATTTCAGATATCCGGCCGTGATTGGTCGTGGTCCCGTGATTGTTGTGAGTGGGGATGGGAACAAATTCTCCCCCTCCCCCCCATCACTCCCATTCGGTGGGCGGGGGGTGTGTGAGCAAGGTGTTCGAGTGATTGTCACTCGGCCCCCCCAGCCTCAAGGGGCAATAATTTAGATGTTCGAGTGATTGTCATTGGGGTTAAAAATAAAATAAAAATATTTATATCTTATTTATTGTCCCGTTCATCGTGTAACTTGTCCTTTCCTGGCTGCTAGCGTCATCGTAATCATCCCAAACGACCAAATCAAAATTCAAACCAGAAGTCAGCGCCCGGCTGAGATAATACCCAAGTCCCACAACTCCCTCCTCTCACTACGCCACCATCCAGCCAACAACATACTACCCGCTCCTCACACACGCCTCCCGCATTCTAACATCCTCTTGACAAAATTCTAATGCAAAGTCATCTATTCCTCATGGCCCATCTCATTAGCCTTTATCCCTCCATTTCATCACGCCAGGTGGGGGGAACTCACCAGGAAACAACCCAATCCTAAACTTCGGCAGCTGAAGTTTACTCGGTTTCCGCGCTTTTTTGGGCTTCCTGAGATTATTCTTCTTCTTCTTTGTGGTATCAGTGGTGGCGGTGGTGGTTGTAAGATGTGCTGGAAGTACACCAGTCAGTATTATAACTCGAGAAACTTGACCTCGACTCAACCTTCCCCGGCCAGGAGTGGGGGGGGGGGACTAACTATAATCCGTCTTCACATCCCCACCCACAGCAGCAGATACTAACAACGGTTTCCACTCCTCCTTGTCACCGCCAGCTGTGAGTGCGCCGCCGCGGAGAGCCCAGCTACGGGTTGGGCGGTGCTGGTGGTGAGGGGGAGGAGCTGCGGTTGGTACGGCCATTGTTGATGGAGTTGATTGATTCATTTCCCAAAAAAGTGGAGGATGTGGTGCCTAGTCAACGGCAGCGGTGGTGAGCTATTTCGATGCTGAGGTGCTGAGATGCTGAGATGTGGAGTTGTGTAGTTGTCGTCGTAGATCGTTGACGTCAACCACTGCCGTTATGTTCTGGGGTGTTGTCGTTTCGTTTCAGCACGGATCGAGTGGGGCCTGTAACGATCTCTTGATGCAGTTGCTGGATCGGCAAAACAGCCGAGCTCGATGCTGATCTTGATCTTCTCTGTTCGCTTTATTGCCGTCGTTGTCGGTGTTGATGTTGGTGAGGAATCGGAATCGGTGTTGGTTGTTGGTTGTTTAACCAGGCAGGTCTTCTGCGAAGATTTATACTCGTTGCCTTGGGCCGTGAGTGGAGGGGGGAGTGCAAGTTGACCTTGACTGGACGAGCAGCAGATGGGATGGACGTTAAGACGTCGACGCTCCGAGTGGCTGTTGTGGCGGGGTATTGAATCGAGTCGAAGCTCCTTAGCTGGGTGGGTTGGTGGGTGGTTCTTGAAAGTTGAAAGAGATCAAAGGTGAGTGTTTCATATGTGTAGGTGATGTGAGCTGTGGATTTGTGTGTTGATGTTGATGATGGGAACGATAATTGGTGATCAGGGTGTTGAAAACAGCACAACAGCTCAACGACTCTTCAATATCCCGTCGATATCGATGTCGATGTTGATTTTGATTAGGTACGGTACCAGACCAAACCAGAGAAGAACAGACCGGAGAAGACCAGACCAGACCAGCTGCGCTGATACGGTAACCTGGTAACTTGGTATCTAGGTATGGTGTCTATTGTATCAAACCTGCCAGTGTGTCCGTGTCAGTATTCCATCCAATCCAATCCGTCCCTCCAAACCATCGAAGAAAAAGCAGCGACGCAAGATATCATTCACCTTGAGATTGTTCAACTTTCCGCTCCAAAATCACCCCTACAACCCTCAAACTCAAGCTGCGACTCCTCGTCCCTCGTCCGGCGTGGGGATGCGTATAGCTATATCCGCCACGCACCCATAAATTACACCTCAGCAGGCCCATGAATATGGGCATCACTGCCGCCCTTTCTGCCCTCTCCTTCCTCCTCCACTACCGCGGATGTCACGGCCACCGTCAGCATCACCGTCACCGCCGATCAAACCTCAAAGCTACCCCAAGTGCAGCCCAGAGCGCACCGCAATGCAATGCTTATGCCATCTATATTATGCTCAAACCACCGGCTTAGGCTACAATGTATGGCGGCGTTTTCGATCCGTAACCCGCCCGGCGGGTAGAGATAGTGGGAGATTATGCGTTATGCGGTGAAGGTGAGATGCGGTGCAGTGAGGTGAGGTTGCGCTTGGGATTATTTCCCTACCCATGTTGAAATGGTAACCATCTTACCTCTTGCTCCCCATCCCATGCACCACATCCACCACACCCCATTACCCATCCGATCTCCACCCAACCCGCTTCACCTGAAACTTCCCACCCCCAGACAACCAAAAACACCACAAAAGAATAAACGCCAAAAAATATACTGACAGGAGTGGGACTTGAACCCACGCTCAGTTTCCCGAACCAGGAATCGATATTAAGGTAACCTTAACCTGGCGCCATAACCAACTCGGCCATCCTGCCTTAGTGTTCATATCTGAATCAGTCTTTCAACTTTTGTCAGCGAAAGCAACTTGAGACTCGAGATATTGTACCAAATTTGCGCTGGAAAGAATCAAGTCATTGGACCTAGGGCCGGGACAAGAAGTGGCCAACGAGATCCGGAAAAGCTACGCAGAACTAAGCAATAGAGGAGTGGACGTGCATCTGCACTGGGTACCCGGCCATCAAGACATTATAGGTAATGATACAGCAGACAAAGCAGCAAAAGAAGCTGCCACCCGTAACCCGAATTCTCGGCGGACTCGGAAACCCTCATTAGCCCATATCAGCCGGCTGATCAACGAAGCCAGACACCAAGAAGAGAAGCATTGGTTTGGGGAGAAGTGCCAAAAGTACTATCCCCAGCGGTACAAGCTCAGGAAGTCTACCAAAGTGGACCCAACAGCGGCAAAAGCTCGGAAAAAAGTCGCTCTTCAATACTACAGGTTCGCGGCAGACCACGCAGTCACAGCGGTCTACCTAAAATCGATAGGAAAAAGAGACAGCGACGAATGCTGGTGGTGCGACGGACCCCGTCAGACCCGCGACCACCTATTCAAGGAGTGTAGAACATGGAGAAGGGAGCAAGAGGGGCTCTGGAACACGCTGAGGAAAGAAGGGTTCATGAAGACGCACGCGTTGTCGACAATCTTCGCAGAACCCAGAGCCACCCCGGCGCTCCTAAACTTCATCCAAGACACGCTTGTGGGTAAGCCAAAAACAGAGGAAGAGGACTGAGTTGAAGAAGAGCGAGTGCATGAGGAATGGGGCTGGGAGAGAGAGAATGGGGGGGCAGAGGAGGATATGAGCGTATAGAAAAGCAAGGGAAGAAGAAACCGGCAGATGTAGGAGAGCCCAATGTGCACAGCAGTGTACAGCTCAAAAAGGTGGCCACTGCAAAGGCAGCAAGGTCAGCGAGAAAATGGTTGAAAACGGATGAAGCAGAGTCTTGTAGAATAGAAGCAGCATCACGCTGTGGAAAGGGGGGGTCTGTATGTTACCTCGCGCCATATCCCAAAGGGACGCATGCGCTTAAATGATTACAATCAATCAATCAATCTCGAGATATTGTAGTAAAGAACCGAGAGAGGAGAGAAAAGAGCCCAGTCGTATAAACTGGAGCTCAACTCAAATGGCATCCCCCGCTAGTGCGACGGGATGGCGAGAACAAGGGTTGAAAGTGGGCGAATCAATGATTATAGAAAAAGAGAAGAAAACGAACCAAAGGGGAGGGGGAGAGGAAGAAGAGTGTATGTAGTTTGTCGCGCCATATCCCAACGGGACACATGCGCTAAAATGAATACAAACAAACAAACAAACTCGAGATATTGTAGGAGAATAAAAGACGCGGATGGGACATAAACTCGGAATAGAACAATAATTCCAGTGAGAAGAATAATAACACTGGTACTACGCTATGTACGAATATCTACGGATAAGTAAGTAAAGTACCAACTACTGTACTAAAGCTAGTAATACTAATCTCCCTCGACTTGAAGAAGAAGAAAAAGCAAAAAGAAGAAAAAAGCAACAAAGTGACGAGAAAAATAAAAAAGAAGCAAAAGCAAAAACCTCAGAAAACAACAAGAAAAATGAACAAGAAAAAAGCTACGATATTCTAATCAGCGTTATCTTGATCAACGAGCAACATGCAGCAGCAACAACTCAACCCCTCCGCCCCCGCCCCCATCTTTAACTACTTATATATACCCCCAACCCTTACTTTTCCTCCTCCTAACCAACTTCTCCACCTCCTCCTCCATCGACGTCACCGGCTCCTCCGTGCGCTCCTAAAGCACATCCTCCATCTTCGTATCCCTATTCAGCTGACCTTCCGCGCTCTCGACCTTAAACGCCTCTTTCTCCGCCTCTCGCTTACTTCGCTCCCATGCCAGCAATCCCGATCGCTTCTTTTCTTGCAGGCCTTTGAGGTCTTCCTCCAGTTTCGCTTGGTCAGCTTTCAAACGTGCTAACCGCTCATCGATGGTTTTATCGAATGATGGGAGGAGCCGGCCGCCGGGGATTAGGGCGCCCGGGCCGGTGATGGAGGACGGGTATCGTGGGGGGGCGGGGAGAGAGCTGCGGTAGGGGAAGTTGCCGGCTCGGGGGCCGGTGGGGATTGCGGGGGAGGTGGCGGTGGTGGTGGGGGTTACTGGGGGAATTGGGGGACGGCGAGGTCCTGATGGTGGGATGCTGGGAGTGCGGGACGAGGATATGTGGGGAGGAGGGGGGCGAGTGGCGGAGACTGAAGGTGGGAGAGGTGGTGCACCGCGGGGTTGGTAGGGAGGGCCTCCTGACGGGCCGCGAGGATGGGGAGGTGGTGGCCGAGGAATACTAACAGGTCCGCGTGAAGGTGTTGAGACGAAATTGTTGACAACTTTGTCCGTGCGCTCGCTGCGTTCTGTGGCCGACATTTGTTGGAGTCTATCTGGATGGATAGCGGAGGATGGTGGAGGAGGTGGTGAGGCACCATTCTTTGGACCTTTAGGCGGTGAGCGGGCCCGTGGTAGGGGCGAGCGTGGCGCAGATCTGATAGGTGATGGGGCGCTACGTATATTGGTTCCAGAAGTTGAAGGAGAGCGGACTGGAGGTTTTGGGGCCGGCCGTGGAGATGGCTCTCGGCGAGAATCCCCATTACGAGAAGGTGATAGTGAACGCGGTCGTGAAGGGGGGATACGAGGCGATGGCCTCCGGACAGGTTCGCGGACTGGGGGAGAAATTGGCCGAGTACGTTGGGGAGAGCCGTGTCGGCTTGCAGTAGGTGTTTCACGACGGCGAGGAGGGGGAGGACCACGAACGGACGGAGGAGGTGAGCGACGAGGTGAGCGACGAGGAGGTGGGGGAGGCGGAGGAGGAGGAGGCGTTGGTGTGCGTCTACAGCGGACGGAAGGCGGTGAGCGAGGCCGATTTTGTGGAGAGTATCCCGACCCCCATCTGTCCCCAGGTGCTCCTCTCGCCCGAACAACATCTCTACTCCTGTACGGTGACCTAGACCTTCGATCACGGAGTCCTGGGGATGGGCGTTCGTTTCGTATTCCACGGTACGGCGAGGGGGAGCGTCGTCTCGGTGGTGTTCGTCCCCTAGACAGCACAGGTGGCCTCGAGATGCTCCGGCGGCGTGACCGTGATCGACGTGGAGGTGAGCGAACAGGCTCACGGCGGGGAACAGGGCGCGGAGACCTCTCTCGAGATCTTTCACGTCTTGGTGGAGACCGTTCTCGGGACCTTTCACGTTCACGACGAACAGGGGGAGATCGTTCCCGTGAGCGTTCTCGTCTGGGAGGTGACCGCGGACGTGACCGGTCTCTCCTCAACAGCTCAGGTGTCCTTTCTCGCCTTGAAGGCGGAGTAGGCGTCCTTCTTCTATATCTAGAGTCTCTAGGAGACCTACTCGGAGCTTTAGAAACTGGACTTCTCCGTCTCCGGAAGGCGGGAGATCGAGATCGAGATCGTCGCCGAACCATTGGGGTCCTAGCCCGAGAAGGCGGGGAACGAGATATTGAGCGAGGCCGCCGTGGTGGTGGTGATCTTGACCTCGGACGCAGCTGTGGCGGTGGTCGTGGAGGAGGTGACGGCGAGCGAGGTCGTCTGCCAGGAACGTAACTATCTCCCCGGGAAGCAGGCGGGGGAGGTGCTCGCAGTGGGGAGCGGGATCGACGTCTGCTAGAGGTGATTGGTGTGTATGAATCGATTCCTCCCCGAGCTGGAGAGGGGTCGCGGAAGTCTCTAAACCTTAAAGGCTATTAAAGATGAGATCAAGCTGTGTATGACAGAGACAAACTTACCGTCTGTTGTCCCAATCTCGTTCGCGGTCTCGCTCCCTGTCCCGGTCCATGGTTGTAGATTGCAGATGGAGCTCGAGGAGACGAGCAGCAGGGCCAGAGTAGAGAGGGTTTGGAGAGGGTTTTGTGGATCGGGTGTGGTCGTGGTGGTGATGGCTGCGAAATGTGAAGCACAAGAGTTCGCGATGCTCCACGCGCCGCGTCTGACGTAAGCGGGATCACGTGATGGACACAGAGCTGTGAGACTGTCTCGGGATTGATTTCGGGAAGACTGAGGAAGTATATGTAGTACAATACAGAATCATTGTAGTGCGCTAAGAACACTCATGTTTACAGTTATTGGGATAAAGTATGGCCATGTCTGTTGCCCGTTCGTATTTGACACCCGCTCTAAAGAACAAAGCGGACAACCAAATGTCCAAACTGAGGGTCCTTCAGGTCATCACGCATGGGTACTGGATGATCATGATGATTGTGATGTCCAAACCAACAAGATCACGGAGAGCGTTTTATTCACCTGTCAGCCACATACATCAACCACAATCTCCAATGTATTCCCTACATTCATCCCAGCATGGAGCTTCCACATTCGCATTGATGTTTGGATCTCGCATGATTTCCATATAGAGAACTGTCTCGCACGTGGCGGCTGGGCGACATCTTGTTGGAGCATTCCGCGCCGACGACGGCGGGATACGCACCAGCCTCCCGTGGGATACTTCCGATATCTTTCACTCCTCAACACCGCTCCCACTCATCCACCCTGCCCCTCCTCCGTCTCGAATCCACCCCATCCAGCTCATCCAGCTGCAATGCATTTCGGCGCTACCCTCGAGCAATCCATCCACCCGCCGTGGCGCGAGCACTACGTCGACTACACCAAGCTTAAGCACCTTCTTCGCGAAGACGTTGCGCCCGATTCCGCTGCGGCCCAGGCACCATGGACCGAAAACGATGAGTCGGCCTTTGTGGAAGAGTTGATCAATGTTCAGCTGGAGAAGGTGCACGCATTTCAGCGGAAAAAGTACAACGAGCTCCAGGACCGGACGTCTGCATGCGAGGCGAGGCTGGAGGAAGTTGTGCGCCAGGAGGAAGACACCCCACAGAAAGATTCAGAGATGAAAAAGTGCTTGAAGGAGCTGGATGGGATTACTGAGGATATCGAGGAGCTGGAAAGGTTTGCAAGAATCAACTTCACGGGCTTCCTAAAGGCCGCTAAGAAGCATGACCGCAAGGAACGTGGGGGTGCTGGCAAAGGAAAAGGGAAGGAAATAAGGCAGGATCCTAAAGTTCGGCCCATTTTGCAAGTCAGACTGGCGCAGCTGGAGTTCAACAAGGAGGATTATTCGCCGCTGCTGTACAGGTGGGAGTTGTTCTTTACTGGACGAAGAATGGCTTGTTGATTTGTGGAATACAGACTGTCGACCATGTACGATTTCATCCGACAAAACCTCTCGGATGAGCAGCCTACCGCAGCCACTGAAGGCGCACAAGCTAGAAGAGCATCGATCTCTGTCGGCCCCAAACGATATTCATCACACAAGTTTTGGGTTCACCCTGACAATATCCTGGAAGTCAAGACATTTATCCTCCGCCGTTTACCAGTACTGGTCTACAACTCCCAACCCTCAAAGAACATTGATAATGTTGGACGAGATCCCACCATTACCTCTCTATATTTCGACAACTCCAAGTTTTCTTTGTACAACGACAAGGTATCGAAGAAGCCTGATGCTAAGTCGCTCCGGCTTCGGTGGTATGGAGACTTGAAGGAGAACAATGAAGTGTTTTTGGAACGGAAAACAATTAGGAGTGCCGCAGATGACACAGAGGGAGCATCTGAGGAGCGGATTCCGATTAAAACCAAATACGTTAACGACTTCATCAGCGGAAAGTACTCGATGGAGAAACAGATCCAAAAGATGAAGGACCGGGCCCCAGACGATGTTGCAGACAAATATTCCTCTCTTGTGGACAATCTGCAAAAGTTCATCCAAGAACAGGACCTCGAGCCGTGTCTCCGAGCTTGCTACACCCGCACCGCGTTCCAAATTCCAGGCGATGACCGCATCAGGATCAGTCTGGACACTAATCTGGCCTTGATTCGCGAGGATACTCTGGATTCTCAACGCCCTTGCCGAGAACCTGATGACTGGCACCGTCACGACATTGATGACAGCGGTATGGCATATCCGTTCAGCACTCTCCGCAAAGGAGAGATTTCGCGCTTCCCATATGCCCTTTTGGAGATCAATATCCGTGACAGCGAGTTACGCAGCCGCACCAAGTCTTGGATCCACGATTTAATGTCGAGCCATCTCGTCCACGCCGCTCCGCGGTTCTCAAAATTCGTGCATGGTGTCGCAGTCCTCTTCGATGACCACGTCAACACGTTCCCCTTCTGGCTAGGAGAAATGGAAGAAGACATCCGCAAAGACCCTAAGGCGGCCTGGGATGCGGAGCAAAAGCGCATTCAAAAACAGCAAGACGACGAAACCCATGTCGGCAGTCTCCGCGCGCAAGTCAGCAGCTTTGGCGGGCGATCTGGCTCTTCTGGCGGCGGCGGTGGCTCTCACCGCTCCTCCACTGCCTTTCCCTCCACCTCACCTCAGGGTCGTGGAACCGCAAAAATCCTCCCCTCAATAGCAGCCCACACCACCACCTCCGTCACCGAAGCCCCCGAAGCCCCAGAGACCGCAGAATCACCTCTCGATGCCGCCGGCCCAGAAGCCTACAAAAAGCCCCTCGAAAACTTCCGCCACCTCTTTCCCAGCTTCAACCTCTCCCGCTACGGCCGCGCACACTCCTCCAATTCCCGCCGCCGCAGCATCCCATCTCTCCCGCCCGGCGTCACAAAACCTTCCCAGCTGCTGATGCACCAAGGCCCGGTCCGAGTCGAAGCGAAAGTGTGGCTCGCGAACCAACGCACATTCATCAAATGGATGCACATAACCGTCCTCCTCGCGTCCCTCGCAATCGCACTCTTCAACTCGACACACGCGAAGATGGCCGCGGGTATCTACACCGGCATCGCGGTTTTCGCGGGCGTTTGGGGATGGGGCGTGTTTATGTGGCGCAGTAAAAAGATTGAGGAGAGGAGCGCCAGTAGTTTTGATGCCACCCTGGGCCCGATTGTCGTATGTGTTGCGTTGGCGGTGGGGCTGGTGGTACAGTTTGTGGTTAGGTATAGACAGGTTACTGCTGGTGGGGGTGGAAATGGGGGAGGAGATGGGCCGGTGATGACGGTGATTCCAGGGACGGGGGGTTCAAGCGTGTTGCCGCCGATTGTGTTTGATGGCGTGGAGTGGATCGAGTTGTAGCGCGCAGGTACTGTAGATTGAGTGATTGATTGAGTAATGCGATGGTGGCGGTAGAATGGTAGTAGCGGGATTGATGATGATGACGAGTCAATCATAGTGGTAATCCGTTATGGAGAGTGGTTCGTACTGCAGGCGATAGGCATGTAGGTTTTTTTTTGGGGGGGGGGATGACTGTGTGTGGTTGCGCCGATATTGGATATGGTGTAGATACTTAAGTAGAGAGTATTAGTATACGGAGTACCATAAAGCTGTTTTTGATTGTCGCAAGAGTCAATCGATGTCATCAGGTATGCCACATGATTTGGTGGATATGGTTGGAGCAAGCTCTCCAAAAAAAAACCAGAGGGGATGGGAGATGTGTGAGGTGTAGGTGAGGCATTCTTTACTTTTGCTGTAGCAGAAGGTCGTGATTGCGATCGTGTTGAAGAGGATGTTAGAAATGGCGAGTAGGACACATAGCCGTAGAGGCCTTGGGGGGGAGAGAGAGAGAGAGAGGGGATGGTGATATACTATAAATAAGACACATCCGACGGTGAATCATCAACCTGCCCTGGATTTTATTCCAGCAAAATTTAGAGTACTGTAGACGGCCCCGGTTTAACAACAACTCATTGTTGTCGTCGATTTCATAGCTTATCACTAATAATAGCATAGTATCTCAAGTTGTGCGAAATCACACTCCAGGTCGCTGACGTCCCCTAGACGTCACTACTAATCGCTTGTTTTGTAATTACGGATAATACCAGATGGTCTGGTATCTCAATCTTGCTAACCCTTATCCCAAGAGGAAAAAATAGAAACCTCCCGGATAGGTCTTACTACCATACGATGCTATCAACTCTTTTCAACTGAACTTCACGTTCACCAACTTCGATCTCCGCCGTCATGTGTAATACCCCAATGTTGCGCCCGGGGTAGTTAATCTATTCCATATCCTTTCCTCTCGGGAGCTCACCACAACAAGTGGGTTGGATTGGATGATGGATAGATCGCGCTCTGTATACGAACGGTATTGTATTGTATCGAAGTGGTGTCTGATTTTTAACAGTCATATCATCTGACGCTACTTATTTCTGTCGACGGGTTATCTAACCGGTTGATACACGCCGTAGATACAACGTCCGTGGGTGTTGTAAATGTCGTATCTACGATTCACGACCGTATAGTACTCATGTCAAAACTGTCACCAACCTTTCCGTGCATCGCTACCAGGCTTGAAGGATAAGATGAGGGTTGGCGTGCCATGGAGATGAATACTGGTGCGTGTTTATGCTCCATCCTCCACTCCTTCGCATCACCACATCTCACCCCCCAGCACCGTCTCTCCGAGTAAATATTTTTCCCTCCACAGCTCCAGCCCTTTTTTTCGACCCGTTGATTCGGGGATGGGATCTATCTACAAATATAGCACCCTCATCACCGTCAAAAACCAAAAACAAGCCAGCTTAAGCTCAACCTGCAGCGCGCCTAATGTCGCGCGCGATCTGCCGCATGCCGGTAACTAGTTTTAGGATGGCTCGGATCGTGAGGTCTCCTGAGGTTGTACAAAAGGTTGCACGGACAAGGCTGGTGTTGCGGGTCGGAGATTGGGGGTTGGAAATATGTTTCGGGGAAGGATGAAGATGGTTGACGAGGTGGGATTGGGATACAGTATGATAGGATGTGTTGATAGGGATTACGACAAGGGTTAATGGTTGGCAATCCCCAACGACGCAAAGGAGAGGTGACACGATGCCCTTGAGATTTGTGCCTGGCCGTCTGCCCACAAACTTCAAGTGCTAGAGTATCGGTACCGTGGCCGCAACGACGACGAAAGTGTTCAAGTTCAACACAGCACACCTATCATAATGGCACCGCAATTGGCGAAGTGTAAGTAGGTAAGTAGTGGCATAAAGTTACCGAGGCGCAATCGACGGTGAACAGAGATCGCGCTCGGTCTCGTAAGAACCCATAGAAACGCCACATCATCCACCAACAGACAGAATCGAGGAACTTTAACGGCATCGGTACGAATGTACGTTCCGTTCCGATGGTGACCGTGGGCTCGACGGCTTAAGCCTCACCACTTGGTTACGAAGGGCGGTAGATACAGTATAGTACAATACCAGTAAAACCCTCCGTGTCCAGTCCGCATCAGCGCAAGGATAGACGGATACCTAGTGGATGGAGTGCGTGTATCGTGGAAACGGGATGGGCCCCAGAGCGGGCTTGTATTTAGGTACCGGTACTGGTACGTGATCCATTATTGTGGCTACCTATTCCTGGTGTCCGTCCGCCCGGAAGTTGTGCCGTTGGGTCGAACCATCAGGCGGATGGCTCCGTGTTGAGGTATGGAGGATACCTCTTCGGGCTGTGAAATCATGATCGGACGAGTTGACGTATAGTACCGGTACGGGCACAATTACCAGGTCAGGTATAGTACTCGTACATCGGGCTGCGCTCAGGCTGGTCGTCATGTTCGCATTTCCGTGGTGGTGTGGGCGCGAACATTTCATTTCCGCAATTCCTGAGATATTCGACATGCTGATTTCCTCCTCTCTTTATACCCTCTGATATGAGATATGTTCATCACATTCGAGTCGCCGTTTATCTTCCTGGAATAACCACACACAGGAATTCCCCGCCCCCCCTCTCCCCAATCATCCTTATCTTGCAGAATTATCCGGGGGTGTAATGTCGACATCACGACATGTCTCAGAAGTCTATAAATCCTGCGGGAATTGTGGAGTATTTTTTTTTAGCGGTGGGTGTTGAGTTGAACTGCGGCTGCAGCACCACGCGTTCTAGGCGCATGTATTTTGGCGAGCTGCTGGACGCGCTAGGCTAGGGTGGTGGCGATACAGCAATCCATGTCGTGAAGCTAGTTGGTAGCATGCCCCTTAGGGTCAAGTTAGGGATAGCCAATACTGACGACATGCCTTTTCGAAGGTGGAGGATGATGTGCCTTGAAAGTGGGGACCAGGTCGCAGGGTGGGAGAAGTAGATAGGCGTCTGACTCAATATACCCCAGGATTCGAAGGTGTGTCCTGAATAATCATGAAAAGGAGTTTAGAAACATTGGTCGGTTTGAAATTTCCCCTAACATAACTCAAGTTGTGCCGGATCACGGATTCTTCAGGGTCCAGAACCTCATCGAGTCTCTTCCTACCTGTTTCTTCTGCTCTATCCGAACCTTATCTACAGATCTAGAACCTCCCACTTATTCCATCCGGATCCCCACTCCGACCTTGGGGAGATTCATCACGATCGCGGACAGATAGTGCAGGAACGGGACGGCACAGTTGTCGAACGATTCCTCAACCCCTAGGTTCAAACGAACTGAAACGACACACCATGCTTCTCCGCCACCAGTAGTGTATTCCACAAGGTATCCCCGGCGTCCCACATCACCCTCAACATCTTCAGGGCCCCGTCCCATGCCCCGACCCCTGTTCTCGCTCCTGCATTCTCCATCCGATTCCTGATTATCTGGCGATGTTCTTCGCTGGCGGCGCCAGACCCGATCATGAAATAGACCCAGACTATGGGTTTCTCAACCTGTGAATATTCCCCCAGATTCTCGAGAATTTGACAAGCCGATGCTACAGTTGATTGAACGCGTAGGTCTGTGCGAGGCAGCTGCATCGGTAATAGGTATAGACATGTCAAAGCGGCCAGGCGGAATGTCTCGAATCCAGACACCCAATCGTCGCCGTACATTGGTCGAGGCTCTGTAGCGCCATTCCATCCAAGAAGTCGGGACTCGATGTCTGCAGCGGCAACGGTGATGCCTGGACCGCCCTCGTGAAGGAGTTCACTGGCAAGGGTGGCGATCTCCGCGATAATTCGAAGCAGGCTATTTGGGCATGACCAGAAGTGACATGTTGGCCATTCGCGGGCGATGCCGGAATCTTCGTCGAAGAACGCAATTGGGAGTTTAGGCTTTGTCAAAGTGAGAGTGGATCCGATAATGTCGGTCCTACAGAAGGTGAGAACAAATCCCGACAGAACGGGGAATGAAGGGCGGGATAAGTACCAGCTGAAGATTCGAAACAACAAACCGTCCAACCCTAGCATATCTTGGCCCCCGCAAATATCGAGAGGTTCTGCGCCAGCCATCCACTCTTGCAGATTAGCAATGCCACAATCTACGTACTTTACGACTGTCAGTTCAATTCGCTCCGGTAAAATTGAGGATTGTACATCGCTGTATGTCTCAGTCGACGGACTTACATCAAAACTACCAATGAAGAAAGCGGCAACAAGTGCTTCTTGTACCGTCGACCGATCATGACCCTGTTGCGTTGGCGATATGGCGGCGAGAATCTCTTTGTTCACGTTTAGTAACTCAATTGCCTTTTGACGGTAGTACAGGGCGTCCATCTTGGGTCCTCCAGTGATATTTGCCAGATGAACCGCCGATACAGCCATTATTCCGTAGAGGATTGCAAGGTTTCTTGAAGCAAGAGGTAAAAAAAGTTGTTTTATGGGGTTGAAATCGTTGTCATAAGGATAGAGCCGATCACAGCAATTCAAGTCTGTAACACCGTTAAAAATGTGGCGCAGGTGTGCTTGATAGGTAACTTACAGTGCTCCAGAAGTTCCCGCGCCTCGGGGGGATCCGAGGGAGGTACCATAAATTGGTCAATATTGTGTATGGCATAACGCTCGGGTGACGGCGAGACTACGGGTACAGAAAAATGTGTGTTGTACGCTGAAGGTGTCCCAGGTAGAGACAGATTACCGCAAGAAGCTGCTGGAGAGTGAACATACGAATGTGCCTGAGACCAAGCACCCTCGCTGTCTTCTGAACAGTACCCGATGTCCGTCCCCGGTACTCCTCCTGTAGCTAGCGAGGGCGTGTTATAGACGATTTGCGGTATGTTTGCTAATCCTGGCGACTGTGAAGGATGATATGGTGGAGGAAACCCAGGGGATGGAAGTGGTGAGTAATCGTAAAATGCTGGCGAGGGAAGTGGTGAAGGGATTGGTGAAGTTGCAGCGCTTGCAGGTTGTGAGTCGATCCCTTTGCGGGAGAGACGAAGCTTTTGCTGCTTACGATTCGGGAGTTGTAATGATGTAGGCTTTTTCTTTTGAGTCCGAGGAGGTGATTTTGACGATGCTCGTGGTGTTGTCGATCGGTTTGATCCAGGAGAAGAACCCAGAGTTGCGGCATCCTTCTCTCGCATCCGTGCTCGGTAATCTCTCATAACATGCATCCGTACGGTTCGGCGAAACTCTTCACTCTTCTCGTTGGGGCCTTCATGATTAAGGAATCGAATTCCAGCGGACGTAGATGTGGATGCGCGAATTGATTCGGCGGCCTCCCGTACTGTCAGATAGTTAGCAAAAGCTTCCCACGCGGGGACGAATCAACAAACAGGCACATTCACTGGCGTTTTCCAGCTCAGCGTCATAGGTAATCCATTTGAATTGCTTTCCGGAAGTCATTTTCACGACAGAATCTGGCGCAAAGGAGAATTTTGTTAATGTAATGGGCGAGAAAGAAGGATACAATTCGAGAAACAAGTGAGAGAAAATCGGGGATGAAGGATAGGGGAGGCAGACGATTGATATGTGGGGAGCTCAGGGTAGTGTACCGCCAGTCTGGCTTGACCTCAGCCCTGTGGAGAACGCGATCCGGCTTTCGAGATCCAAGCATGGACTTCTATCGCCGAACCCCGTATACCAGACCCATGTCCATCCCTCCACCCATCGGCAGGCGCATGCAATTCGGGGCTAGGCTCATCACAACCAAATCTATTAGCGCCATATTTCCTTATCCAATGGCCAACCCCCCGGATATGAACCAATGTCCGAGGATAACAACCTGGGCTTCTGATGTTCCGTAGCTGTAGATCCAGACCTCGTGGGCATGATGTGGGTCTTCAGCCCGTAGTGGCGGCGCTTGTTTCTGCCACCCGGGCCGCCCAAAGACATTGCCACATGGGATTGCCACATCGACTGATCTGAAGGATCCGAGCAACAAGATGTGGCTGGCCCTACAACCCATTTCCAAGCAGAATCATGTCAACGATTCTGTGCGGGATATATGAAACCGATTGGACCATGCCCTAGGCGGCCATGCTTCTCCGGGCAGTGTTAACTCTTGGAATGTTGGAATTCCCAATGGCTAATACCAGTTATTACTCTGGGTTAGCTTTGAAATCTGTCTTCCAATTGTTAACAAGATGGCAAGAGAGACCTCCAGATACGTACCAACACCGTGGGATGAAGACTATCGAACGATAAACTTGGAAGTAGATTACGGTACTTCTGCCTGAAAGTTGCGCCATATCTTACTGTCCTCCATGATAAAACTTGTGATATAATTATTAGATAAAGGTGTTTAAAGGTGAACGAACGTTAGTATCCGAATACCCTGTCTTCGTCAACATCACCATGCAACGTGGGTCTAAGTAATAACCATAGTACTGCCGTGTAACATTCAGGCGGCCCTCCCCACTCGGATACATAGCAGCGGCAGGGCGTTGTTTACCGGGACTTGTCTTCCGCCGCTGTTACCGCTCGAATGAGCTCCCATGTCAGGTCCCATGCATTCTCCAATCGCTAAAGTATTCCCCAATCCGAAATCCCTCGCCCAATAGATAAATCACTCGTCAGCCACATAGGGACATCGCCATTTTCCTTGGTCCGAAACAGTCAAGAACGCACATATGGTGCTGTTACCGGGAGCTGAAAAGAGCATCATCAAATGCACTGGTAATAGGTATACGTACTGACCACTAGTAGTAGACATAGTATTATCCTTCGTCAGTCAAGTGCAGGAGATTTAGCGTTTCTTTATGCACACTTCCGACCCCCAGCAGGTGTACAACCCTCGGGTTCCAGCCCTATAGGGCTGTTGTAAATGACAAGTATCAGTCCCTCGATTGGTGTCGCGATTCGGCTGAAGAATGTCCAACTCGAGCTGAGAATAAGGTAATGCAGCATGCAGATCAATGTATCCGTCAAATCAACCATCGCGCTGGACGATGGATGTGTATACATGCGCATATCTGGCCGCCCTGGACCATGACATGAGTTAGTGGAAATGCACTGTACAAGGACTGTACTTTCTTGTGACATACCTCATCCTCCTGGTATCCTCGAATCAAGGTGTTCCAACAGCACATGCACACTGGAATAGGCACAATCGTGGGCTGTTTGAACTTCAATCGTACGATCCCGACTTAGAAGTGAGACAAAGTCACATTGCTTCGACTTTCAGGCCAGTACACCAGCAATGCAGCACTGCAGTGGCCCCCAATTCCAGCGGTAACAGAGTACCCGGTGATTAGCTGTAGCTGATGGCGAAATATCTGTGATGATCCATGGCCCTCAGACCATTGGAGGCGGCGGAAGCCACCGATATCCTCCGTCTGTTATGGCACATCAAGGCCTTGTGAAAGGTGGTGAATGATACGAAAAAGCCCCAGCGGATTGTGGATCTGGGTGGGGTCTTCGATAGGTGATTGGCGCAGCAGAAGAGTTCTGAAATGACCACCTCGACAGTCGATTGTAGTCAGCTAGTGATTCATTTGGCAGAAAGCGGAGGTTGCCAGAGCACAGATACCGCCGACCTGGTGTGGTTCCAAGCATCACAGTTGCGATTCGGTAGTGGAATGATACGTAGTGAGCGGCAGTAGGAATCAATGGAAAATTGGGCCTGGAGCAGGTGTAGCGCTGAACCTGTGACCGGGGTTGTGAAGGGTGTGCAATCGGGTATGGAGGAAAACTGTGGTCCAAGCAGTTTGTGATGGTGGTTGGTCAGCAGGTGATCTTTCATGACACCTCTCTGTGCCCATACCCGGGTCTGCTTCACGTAGCATAACACCTGAATGCACAAACGTTTATTAAGAAAACGATTTCATACTACGATAATTCATAATTATCTGACAACAAGTGGATTAGACAATCTAAACTACCTCCTTTTATTGTTTTGTTGTGTGGTTCATGCCAGTGGTCTGCAATGGCCCACCTCGAGGTAGACATCCAAACTATCCCAGGCTGACAAATATCATGTAATCATAATCTGACAATAACCTCTAGGAATTACATAACAATCAGGCCAACAGCTTCAGTATATTACGCTAAAAAGGGTTCACAAACGAAGTTTCACCAATATCATGATATAGCACCATGCCGTTATAAGTCATTACAGTCGCTCAGCCTGGAGAATCACGCTTCCCGGCCCCCTAGCCCGAGAAAACTACTCACTGTCCCACTGGCCCGACTTCAACATCTGTAGCATTAACTCGTAGCCTTCCTTCGCATTCGCCGCAAGGTCAGGATCTCTTTCAGGCGACCAAAGCGTGAAGTGTAACCTGTTGATCTCCGCGCGCAAACTACTATCGGCATGAGCTTTCAACTCAGCTTGTTCCCTGGCGCGTGGGGACATCAGTCGGGGATACAGTTGTCCACGGCCACCTAAAGTTCTCCATTGACAGCCATCCCTGGTGTTTTGTTTCTCCAGGGTCAGCGTACAGATCTCGCAACAGTATTTAGAAACTCCAACCAAGCCTTGTTCAGCGTCCATGGAACAAAGATAATCGACGATCTGTAACTCGCAGTGGTAATAGAGCTGCAACTATCCTGTTGGAAGCATGCCATCTAGCCCCCATTCCTTCATTAGAGTCTCCTTGCTGGTATCTGGCATAGGATAGATGAGTTGGTTATTCCTATCTTCAATAAGATCTTGAACTAGCGAGTGCCAATCACGCTCTATCGCCACCTTCTGTGTCTCAGGAGCCGGCAATAAAGTGAAACCAATTCTTAGTGGTTTCGTACAATGTTTCGTAAGCACTCGCCATAAGTAGTTCCAAGTTCGTGCATAACTCTCGAGTTTCTTGATATGTTCGCTGAATTCTTCCTATACCGTTCTGAGACTATGAGATCTGACAAAAGCACCATTCCAGTTGATGACAGTAACATAGTGGACAGCCTGTAAAGCTTCATCACAAGTTCAATGCCTTGCTCTTTTCATCGATTCGTTCTAGCGACACATCTTTGAGACAATTGAACAGCTCGTAGAGGGATCTTCGCAACGGCGCCTTATTCTTAGCGACCCAGAGGAACTTATCTTTATAATGAATTTCTTCATCATCTGAGCCCGCCTCATCTGCCAGTTTCCGGAGAGTATCAAGCACAGGCTCATACCCCTCCGATCCCAAAAACCGTTCCAATCTTTTTTTAATGTTCCGTAAACAAAACCGGACGACGACAATTAAACTGATCGCAGTGAAAGTATAAGGCGACCCAAACCGCGCCTCCAAATCCCCAAAACACAGCCCTTGGAGCCGTTTCAGAAACTCCCTATCTTTCTTCGCGACATGGTTTTTCGCCACAATGACGGACGATTCCGGACTTAGGATGGACCATCGTCACTGCGGCGACATCGCGCTGCGGTTCGGATACCATGAATTGACTGAGGCCGGCGCAGAGCTGGAGGTTGAGTTGGATTTCTTTGCATCTTTCTGGTGGGAGGTGTTGCACTTGGAGGCTGGCGAAGTTGTAGGGGTCGGTGAAGGGAGATGCTCGGGCGGTCGAGGGAGAGGAGCGTGGTGATGATCGTGAGCGTTGAATGGCGGTTAAGAGTTCTACCTTTTCGGTTTGGGGATGAGGAGGCGTTGAGGAGTGAGCCGTAAGTCATCGGGTATCCTTCACTCTCGTGAAGTATCATGGTTACTAACTTCGCAATGAGTCCTGCGAAATCAGTGACATTAACCGTAACGGTCCCTACTCCCGTTCCGCATCCCGACTCATAATCCTACACATCACCGGATTCAACCAATACCCCCACCGAGACCAATTGCGGCCCTGGTCACCACCCTCTTGCTCACCATTCTCCATTTTCTCAACCTTCAGCACAACCAACGCCTCCCTCGCTCGCATCCAATCCCCTCACAGTCTCTTACGACTCCCTCTTTCCCGCCTCCCCAAGTTGGCCTTAAATCTTCTTCGTCTGTAACGGCAACTCATGCGTCAAGGCTGCCTTCTTAACGGCTTCCAAGATTTTATAAGCCGATTTCCAGCTCTAGCTCTCGGGATAAGGGTTCATATGGAAAGTAAATGAGTTAATAAACCTGCCTCGAACACCAATTTGAGAGCATCGAGGTGGCGGCAAACATTAGTTGTCGTAGTAGTTACGATAATCGTCGGAGTGAGTGGTGATGCGGTGTAGGTGGAGGTAACGACAGTTTGTAGATGGTTATGGCGCTCGGTGTATGAGTTGGAACGCAGCGCTCTCATCTTAAATCCAGAAATCTGAAAGAACACCATGGCCTCCAACTTAGTTTGTTCTGTTGAAGTACCGAGTGATAACTCAAGACCAAAATATGACTGAACTTCAATCCCTCTCATCACCCCTGCTCCAGCATTGGCATCACTTTATAGCTCCTATAATAGCCTGATGAGTACCTTCACCACATCTACGGTCCACATCTGATTGATTGATTGATTGATTGATATCATTTAAGCGCATGCGTCCCTTTGGGATATGGCGCGTCCACTACTCTACAACCTCCACCCTCCCCCTCCCCTTTTAGTTCTGCTTCTTACAGGCTTTCTGTATACATAGAATTTCGTCCACTGTCAACCCTGTTTCTCGCCGACCTTTCGCGCTGGCGATGGCCGCCTTTTGAGTTGTGCTAGTGAGCTACTAAGCACATTCTCTCCTCTTCCTTTTCATTATTGTGTGTGTCCCCTCCCCTCCTCCCCTCTGCTCTCCACTCTCTCCGCACTCCGCACTCCGTTGTCACCGCTCTCCGCTTTCGACGCCTCCTATTCCCCTCCTTCTTCCGTTCCAGCTTCTCCCTCTTCGTGCTGCTCCCACCCCCACTCCTCCGCCCTCCTCTCTTCTTCCTCTCTCGTTTCTGAGTCGTTCTGCACCTTCCCCACATTTGTCGTTTCCAGGTAATTCAGAATCGCCGCTGTACTCCTCCGTTCCGCGAAAATAGTAGAGAGTGCGTGCCTTTTTGTGAGGCCGACCTGCTTTAGGTCTTTCCACAGCTTTTCTTGTTGCCTTCTCCAGTGTCTGCATTCTTTGAAGAGGTGTTCTCTATTCTGACGAGGTTCTCCGCACCACCAGCATTCGTCACTTATGGCTCTCCCTATTCTTTTTAAGTATTCCGCGGTTAAGCCTTTGTCTGTAGCGAATCTGAAGTATCTGCTCGCGAGGCTTTTACAGGTTTTCATTGCTGTTTGGTCAGGTTTTCGAGTTCGGGGGAGTTTGAATCGTTGCGGGTAGT